>JAGDQP010049978.1:659-12438 GCA_022664845.1 Lepisma saccharinum | reverse complement strand
ATATTCCCCAGAATCTTGGAAGTTCTGGGAATTCACATTGTTTAAAAAAAAAAAAAAAAAAAAAATCGAAACCGAATTTATTGGCTGTAGCATCCAAAAATATGAAAATTCACGAAACGTTGTCTCGTATTAAACTCGCAGTTTGCCTTCGTTTTTTATATACAATTCTCCTCCATGGCAAATTTTGGCATACACTACCTCGCTGTCGCAGTTGAACACATAAAATACAAATAATAATAATACGTAGTAACTAAAGAACAATACTTACCGCCTAAAGAATACACCGCCTGTAAGAGAGATTTTGTAAGTAACCATGCTAAGTTAACCTGAGTCACTTCTACCGCCTTATCATCACGAAACAACAATAACAACAACAACAACAACAAAAAAGAAACTGATTGATTCATACAGAATAGGAAATTCTTTACGTCTGAAACTTTGCATTTCCCTTCCATTAGCGGTTATGGATGACTACAGCGGAATACTGTATGAGTTCAATAAAGTGTTTTCCACGTGTGTCTCGTATATTTCCTCCTCTTCTTCTTTTTCTATAGTAGCTACTCTTTAGTCTATGTACCTAGATGTATATTCCATTAAGCTTTTAACCTGCCAACTCAAAATGCATTAGTCATGTAAGTTATGATTGCTTAATTCACGTGTATCACATAGTTTACGTGCAATTCGAACTCACAACCTTGGATGCTTCTCATAATACAAGTCTAATACTACTACTACTACTAAACTAAAATTCCTAGTTTTATGGGAAAGAAGAGAGACAGATAGGTTGAACATTTATTTTCCATTTGTAGACTACTGTGTGTCTTGCAGTTATCAGTCTTTATCAAAACCCTGAAGGTTCATTCACCACGTACAAAATTCAAGGTGAAAAGAATGGGTAAAGAAGCGTCCTTCATCTGCATTAAAGATACCATCTAGGTGTAGCGAGTAAATGAACAAAACGGAAAATGCTTTTTTTTTAAAATGGCTGACCGAGCACGCGAGATGAAAAGTTCTTAAGTATTGCTGTAATAGTCCTCGTTCTGAAAAGAATGAATGTTATTTTTCTGATATCGATTTGTTCTGGTTAGTCAATGCGCAATGAACAAAACCTGTTGTGAATAGCGTTAACTATTGCAGTATTTTAAGATGTGCATTTGTCCAGACTATATCGGGGTTTCTTAATGTGGAGGTCGCGACCCGCAGGGGGATTGAGACTTTTGTACAACAGGGTCGCGAGGGGAGGTGAAAAAAATAATTTAACTAGAGTTTTTTTTTAGGTTAAAACTAGTGAATTCGAAATAAGTTTTTTTTAAAAATAATAACTAAAGATAATGTAATTTGTGGGATAGATTTTGGATAATATAATTACGATATTTATCATGTTTTGAATGTCAAATATCCTAATAAGAAAACCAACTGTCATGTTTTGAAATGAAAAGCAAATATTACACAAAATAAAATAATTGTGGATCGCCGGCTAGAAGACGTGATAAAAGGGGACTCGCAGGATGAAAATGTTGAGAAACGCTATATTAATTATCGAGTTTGGAACTCGTAATGTATCTGCGTATATTCCCGAATTAGTGCATGTACACGGTGTATGATTGAAGACTGCTTTATCACCAATGGTACTTCTGTAACTTCTGCAGGAATTGTGCTATAAGTATACTTAGGGATCTATAGCTCAGGCTGGGATCGAGTAGCGGAGAGGATGCGACAAGGAATCGGTCAGAGCCTAAGTTGAAGGTACCATCCCGGCATTTGCCTGAAGTGACTGAAAAGATCCTTAGAAAAAACACTCACTCAGAATGGTCGGCCGCGGGTATCGAGTCCAGGACTTCCCGATATCAAAGCCAATGCTCTACCAGCCAGGCTACGGCAACAGTCTTATTTTTTATCGTCATTTTCAGATTCTAGGTTTATTTTCATGGTTTGAGTACAGCTATTGTTCTTTGCCAAACCTAATCCAACTAAAACAATAGGTTTCTATACACTCAAAGTAATACTTAACAATATGATATGAAAATCAGGGTTAAGCTCATGTTTGTCAATAGGTAACAAAGTCCTGTAAAAATAAATAAATAAAACCTATAAAAAAAACATAAATTTACGCTAATTTGATGTAATGAAACGTACCTGCATATGAACTTACAAGAAGATAAGAACACCAGCGTTCTTGGAATGTCGTAATAGGATGTATGTAAGCATTGTCCTTATAAAATGTAGACTGTAGACGAAACATGAATCTCTCATCTATAAAGTTAAGCACGTATCCTCCCTCCATCCCTCTTGCAATCGTTCTAATGATGTGAGCTCTTAAATAACGAAGTAAGATTGAAAAGGAACTACGAATGTCATTTAACAACACCCGAGACCATCAATCACTCGAGTAGAGGAGGCGTTCAAATTATCAGGGTATTACTGTCCGTAATAAAAGGTAACTGCGAAAGTTTTGACGTAAGGTGCTAATGACCATATACGTTTTACGCCATTATACATTAATCAATATTACGTTTTAAAACTGTTTCGTAGTGCTGTGTTGAGAAACAATTGAATGTTTTTGAACAAGCAATAAAATTAAGTATTGTTTGAAAAAGTTTTGAGGAAAAGAAACAATAGGATTTCTCTAACACGTGGTGGATAAAAAAATACTTGAAAAGTTATATAATTACCTCTGTGATGAAAGAGTTTTCTGGAAGCCCTAGCAGATTTTGTTCGTCTTCTTTTGGTTTTAAGTTGACTATTGAAATATGTCTCATCACAGCACTAGTATTTTCGCGAAAGTGGCAGGTCCGTAATGGAAAATTTATTTTACTCTCGTCATACTGATCTTTTCATATTTCTTTTTATCTTAGCGTGTGATTCATTTTTTCAATACTGTCAAAATGTTGGGCTACTGTGGCTCCGTGGTGGCGTAGCAGTTAAAGCACGCTACTTGTGAACATTTATGCTGATCCAGGCGGTCGAGCGATATAGTGCGGTAGTCTGTCGACTCAAGGATCGTGGGTTCGAATCCCACATCGAGCATGGATGTTTGTGAGTGTGTTTTAATTTAGATTTAAGAGAGAACAAGGTTTACAATTGTAAAACGAAGGTAAAAAAAAAGAATAACAAATTAAACAAGTAATAACAGCCCGCTTAGGGCAAACTTTAAAGACAGTGGTAGAGAGCGTTTACCTCTGGTGCTTGGGGTCCTCAGTTCGATCCCAGATCATGCAATGTGAGCTTTGTGATGCCCTAACACTGTGTGCATAGGTTCTCTCGGGGTTCTTCCGTTTTCATTACTTTTGTCATTCCACAAATTCTCCCATCACCATCCATTCGGCGTGAGTCAAATTTCCTTAAATAAAATTCAAAACTGTTAATAATGTTGTATTTGTTTTCTTCCTCTTATCACTTCAACCAATACCTACAATGGTATTCTTCAGTATGCAATCTATTCAATGTCCTAATCGGTTTCTTTCTATCTTTATTGTCTATAATATTATTCGTTTCTTACCTTCTCTTTTCGGCACTTCTCTAATACGTAGTTTATGTGTCTTTTCCATTCTTAATCTTCTGCGCGTGCACAGTTAGAACGCTTCCAACTCTTTCATTACTCCTTCAAACACAATGCATTTCATACCAAAAAATATTTAAATTTTTCCTCAACTTTGGATGAATTATCATAGCTTCTTTGTAAAAGTCAATACCACCTTCACGATTGCTATTTTTGTTCTTTTATATCTTTTCCCACACTTCATTTATCAATTTATCCTAATGACAATTTATCTTAATGTGCGCGTAAGAATTTCAATATACAATGTGGGATCAATACAGACTATGCTGTTGTTAAATGTTCAATGTGTGTACAGACTGTTTATTTAGTGGTTCACGGTTCTCGATATTTTAAGTAACACGTTTAGAATCACGGATAGACAATGAAGAACAGATAAAATGTATATTCTGCAAAATAAATAGATAAAATAAAGAGCGTTCGAGAAATCTACTTAAAAGTAAAATCGTAGTGAATATATAAATCTTATATCCTTCTTGGAATTGGGACAATGAAACGACAGGTTTTTCATAGATTTGTTACATTGTATTACTTTTGGACCGCCTTTAAGAAGTTTCTCTCTAACTTATAGCTTTTCAGTGTATTTTTAAGATAGTTTGAATTGTCTTTTAGGCTTCTGCAACAAGTGTCATAAAGCCTTATATAATAGCTGCCCGTCTGTCGATAACTTGTAACTCAGGAACTAGTAGTGGTAGGAAGGATGATGAGGTGTCGTTGGAAAGGTCTCGTCGAAAAGAGTTCAAATCCGTTTAGGATAATACACGTTCTGAGATAGGGAGAGCAATTTATAACTTAGAAACTACTAGGGTTATAGAGATGTTTGATTGTCATTGGAAAGGCCATTGGCGAGACGAGTTCAAACCCATATAGATATTCAAGATCACAGGACTGGGTCCCGGTTATCACTTCAGGAACTACTAGAGCTAAAAGGGTGGTTGAAGTATCGTTGGGAAGGTCTCGCGCATTTTTTCAAGGAAACATTGATCATGTAAATACGCTGTTGAAGACTCACGGTATCATATATGCACAGTCCACCGACTGGTGTTCGCCTCACTTGTTTTTTTTTAACCTTTTGTTTTTCTCCAATGCAAAATCATATGCGATTTTCCTGTTTATTTTTCGCGCATGAAATCCTTCCGTATAGGCAACCCGGAGTTCAATACTATACTAAAGGTTGCATAAAGCTGCAAGATTCACAATAGTTTGTGCATACTTTAAGAGCTTACGTAAAAAGTTATTTTTAAGTTTCTGTAGATCTTTTTTACCCCTCTGTATGTATCTTGAAGACACTAGAAGAACACGACCTAAATGTTTTCTATAAAATGGAAGAAATTTAATAATGAAAATGAACGTATCCATTCAAAAGTTAGGCCTAAAGAAATATTAAAAAGCATATGTGGAGTGGCCCGAAAAAAGAAAAATGGCATATTTGAATTTCATTTGTTCGTAAGACTATTTGTTACGCTGCTATCATAACGATTAGAACGTAATACCAATATCTAAAAGTCATCCCAATTTCATAAGATGAAGAGGTTCTGAAGCTATTAACTAGTCATGTACTATGAAATCTAGAGCATTATTTTTTTAAATAATTGGAATCTTTTACTCTGAATCACTAGCAGCCGATAAAGACACTGTGTTTTTTTTATATTCTTCTTAATTCGTAATTTCAAAATATTAACTAGTTTTCATATCTATTGGTATTCATGTTTAATTGAACTTTGTCGGTTGTCTTCGTACTTCTACGATTTTGTTCCTATACTCTTCTTCTATATTTGTACTACGTTTCGAGACGTCCTCCTCTTTTCTCGTCAGGTACACTTTGTAAATTCTGTAGCTTCCTGAGGAGGAATTCGAACCTGGAACCTTGGGATTTCTTGTCCGTAACAAATACACTACGGAGAGCCACTTCTACTGGAAACGTAGTGAATAGATAGTTAATCATGAAGACAAAGAGTATATAGAGAGAACACGGATGTCATTTCAAAAAGAAATGAGTTTGCATTCGTAACAAATAATACACAACGACAGCTAACCCATAGGAAAGTTTCAATCCAAAAGCTCAAATAATCAACAGGTTATTTGAGATTTTTAGAATATTAGATACATGGTAATAAATGGAAGAGTTCTACTTTGAAATGCCTTTTTATGAGAAATTACCTTCCATGGACATCCCACATTCTTTGCCTGTACTCTTCAATTGTTCAATTAAATATATACCCCAATCAGGAGCGTATCCTGTGGACTATGTGGGCTACTACTGCAGTCTAAGCTCGTGAACGTACATTTTGATCTGCACAAATAATATTGATTTACATGAAAGGGAGGCCAGAACACTTATCATCATCATCATCGTCATCAATACTATGTGTGACCTCCGTACCTTCTTTCTACTAATTGCTTTGGCTAGTGGTAGTCCAAGATATGAATCCAGAATACGCCACTGACCCCAACAGATGACAACTAATTTTACTAACCTTCCATCAAGAACTAATATTCATGTTTAACTGTAAGGTTTATACATCTATGATGGAGGATATATATTTGTGATGTAGGATATGAGTACGCTGGAGACGAATGCTCGTTGTGAGTTTATTAAGAATCTAATATTCATGAAGTCTTTTATCTGATAGTTTGAAATACTTTTAAAATGTCATCCTTTTTCCACCACACAAGTAGTTTATCAACGTCACACTAGAATTTGGTTGGCGTAAAAACATCGAATGGAATGATTTTGGAACCATCTAAACCTTCAAATGTCATAGTGCGTTTAATGTGTGGAGAAAAAAAAAATATCGATTATCCCTGGAGTTTACGAACTATTTCTTGCATATGCTATACAAGTAGGCTGTAAATTTTCTGTTTTTAGCATCAACTTATTCAGCTGATATTCGCAATCAACTTCACAAACCACAAAAATACATTTTACAAAGTTAAATTCAAGTGATAACAGCACAAGACACGTATTCCGAGGAAGTTTAAAGTTTTCAATACCCTACTATTTTGACAAGAAGAGTACAGTCAAACCATATTCACTTACCTGAGCACCTAACGTCATTACTATTCTCAGAGAAACGTCAAACAACTACCTACGTATCTTCAGTTCGCGCTATCCTTTCTTTAGTACAAATATGTTTAGTGTTTTCAGCAAACATACAATATCTCATTTTCTATATTATAATTATTACGTTCGAAGCACTGTTAGTAATTGTCGTGTGTCGAGGAAAATAAAACAAACCGTGCTTAGAATGGTTGTGTTCAAAGATAAAAGAATTACTTTAGCATTGTTGATTCTCTCAGCCCTTAGAGACCAATTAAATATATATCGTTCACCGAAATCATGCAAAGGCATGATATTAATTACGGAGAATATACTGGTACTACCCAAATAAATTTCCTGGTATGTTTTCAGTAATCGTCCAACGCATGTGTGTAGACTCTCGCATACGCATGAACGTGAACACACACAAAGGGGAGAGAGGGAGAGATAGAGAGAGTGGAGCAGGAGCTTCAATATTTTCGTTAGTTAACTACTGTTGACTTAAGATTATTTCTGTCGTTTTTTTTCCTCTCAAAACACGCAATTCTTTCTTGAACGAACAGCTATTGTTCTTTACTGTTCGACAACTTACATTTTATAGAGCCCAAAAGAGAATTTTTTCTTCTTCTTTACGTTAAGCTAACAAATCATTAACTTAGATCTTTTGATGACGAGATGTAGATCAAACATTATCCAGGTCATTAAAAACTTGCTAAATTTATTGATGTCTATTAAATGGACACATTACAGACCATTGTTTTCTAAAGATGGCCATTTCAAGGAAAGTTCTTAATTATTAACTCTGTCAAAAAAAAAAAAAAAAAAAGACAAGCCTTTAATGAATCTATTGTTTCAATTTCCGGAAGGAGTTGTGTTAAAGAAGCATTAAACAATTTTTTGATTCATTAGTTTATTGACGGGCAAATACAACTCAGCCTACAGATGCATTTTTATAAACCCTGTGAACTCATGGCACCGCCATTTTGTATTTCGTATATATATTTGAATCTCATTCCTTCCCCACTGATAGATGAAGGTCTCCCTATTTTTTTTCCAACAAATTACAGTCAGCTGCTGTCCTCATTCATGTACCTTCTGAAAAACGCTGGTTTTCATTTGTCCATCTACATCAGTGGCGAATCCAGAGATATAGTGAATACTTTAGCCTCCAAGAAAGAATACTTTATTTTTTAATAGCATTATCTCAACAATTTATTCTAGAGAAAGCTTTTTTTTTTTTTTGACAAATCTAATTTATCCAGAAATATCAGTTTCGGGAGATACCGGTGTCATATTCCACGATAAAACGTAATTATGTGTGGGATAATATGATAAATTTATGCTTTATAAATTCATTTAGCGAGAAGAAATCGAAAAATGTACCTGGTTCATTCCACCTGCAACCCCTCACGAAAATTCTGGATCCTCCACTGTCTTATATTTAATTGTCTTCTAGGCTACCATCTTAGTAGTTTTTGAGCACATCTTGTTTCCGATATAATCCATTCATTTGTCTTCCTATCACTCCTAGTAATTCCTAGCATAGATCTCGCCAAAACCACGAATGTGTTTAAATGTACTTCTGGGATAAAAAGCAAATTTCTGATCTTGGCATTCATTGTACGTTTTAGTTCTGAAGCACATGCGTGTTTCAAGAACTCAAGCTAGATATAAAGACAACCAATAAAGTTATGGCGGATTTTCATGTGGTCAAACTGCACGCGTTTCCCACACCGTTCGTTGAGAGATGTAACAGATAAGAGGAAAGCAACACATTTAGTGAGAGTTTCCTCTTATAGCTAAAAGATAGCGGTCACCACAGTTCAAATGAGACGGCAGAAAAAGCAGGTCAAACATGGGAATCCCAAAAAAAAGCGTTATACGGGCCTGTGTACTGTACGGTTTTAAGCTGGAAACGGACGCTAGTGCAGCGGCGAGAATAATATGCCAGGTATTCGGTAGGGATGTGGTAAATGATCGGACAGAAGAACAGTACTTTAACCAATTTTGGGTCTACAATGAATTTCTCCAGAACGCACCACGTACAACTATAGACAACGAGGCACTCAAGGCGCCCATAATGGACCAGCATGGCAATAAACATTCCGTTCCAGTACGAAAGACATTCAACAACACTTCCGTCAGTTTGGGAAAGGGTATAAGGTGAGACATAAGTTGACCGTGGCTTAAAAAGCGACAAGAGCTAATGCCTGTATTTCTTTACCCTCTCGCCAAGGAAAGTATCCGTTTCTGGACAGAGTGCTGTCCTGTGATTAGAAGTTGGTTCTTTACGATATTCCACGGAGCTACCATCATTGGTTAGTTCACATGAACACCCTCTCAAAACCACAACCACAACTACATCAGCAGAAGATTATGCTTTGTGTTTGGTGGACAGCCAGGAGTACCATACTTCACGAACTGCAGCCTCGTGGCAAGACAATCAAAGCATCTGTATACTCGCAGCAATGTGTCGTGTACATGACAAACAGAAAACCGTGAAACCAGCGCTTGTAAATCACAGAGGGGTCATTTTGTTACAGAACAATGCGAAGCCACATATTGCTGAGGTCACCTGTTACACTATTATCTATATTGGCAAACACTAAGCGATTCTTCATATTCTCCTGACATTTCACCTTCGGATTAAAATTTGTTTCATTCTAGACAATTATTTGCGAGGACGATCAATGCGACCCTTCGACGTGGTGGTACACGCAGTGAACTCTTGCTCTGGTTCCGATTTCTTTGGTTCGCAACATCAAGAATGTCGAAAAGCGCTAAATGGTCTCGTTAATAGAAATAAAGAAGAAATTCTCTCTCCAGGTGCGTCTGTGTTATGGCTAATGCATCTCAAAGGGCCAAAGACATTTTTGATCTCACAGTGTTGGACCAGAGACATAAGCACTGTGTAAGATTCAAGAATTATTACAATCTAACGTTTAATTTATTAAAATAAAATATTACATATTTCTGACCAAAAAAAAAATGTACGAGATAGTTTTCAGTTTCGCAACAAGCGTGCCGAAGTTGAAAGAACTGTGATCTGCGAAACCACTAAACCCGAGCAAGTGGTGAAGCCTTATGCAACTGTTCAGTTCGTCTGTCGACAACTTTCAACTCAGTAACCACTATAGGATTAGGCAGGTGGTTGAGGTGTCGTTGGAAAAGTCTAGTCGAGACGAGTTTAAACAAGTATTGATCATACATATCACAGGGTGCGAGTTAAGGGGCAATTTATAACTTAGGAATTGTAGGACCAGGAAGTTAGTTGAGGTGTCATTGGAAAGGTCTCGGCGAGGCAGTTCAAAACTGTCTAGATAATCCAGATCATAAGGAGAAGGTCTAAGATAGGGGGTATTTTCAACTCAGTTGGTTGGGATGTCGTTGGACAATTCTCAGCAATTTTTTCAACAAAATATTGATCAGCACAATACGGTAAGAGTAAATTGATTACCCTTGCCGTAGCGTATAGGCACAGTTTCCCGACTGGGCTCCCGTCACTTAACTTCTAATACCATCGAAAGTCAGGACTGTCCACAAGATGCTGTACAGTCGTATCACACGGATAGACTAGGATGCATTTATTTATGGCGATGTCTACAAAATTGAGTTGAGCGAGTTGACGTTTATAGTGCAAAACAGATTATTTTGTCGGAGGTAATAATCTCGTCGCAGACACAAATTAATTTTAATGAGATTATTTTACATCCAAGTAAACAGGTTAGGAGTAAGGTTGACGAAGAGAAACTGTTTGCCCAAGAGGTTACCCGTGCGTGTTGAAATATATTTTCGGGGCAGGGGACAGGGATGCTTGACTTCCTAATATGCCTTACGTTTCATTAAACAACTAAGGTTTGACTACCTGAACTACAAATCGTTTACTTCACCTCCATATCCCTATTTGAATGAGGACTATTTAATTATTTGTCAATATGGCGGCGTGTACCTTGTGACGTCATATTTTTCCATTCTGAATTGCTTTTTGAGAAGCAGTTATGAGCAAGACATCGTTTATTCTATATTGATACGAGCCTTAGATTTCGAATATTTTAAATGTAAATATTGTTCAAGATGGCGGCCAGGAGGTATGTAACGTTACATATTTTCCTTATTCACATAGGTTAATAAAGTTGCCGGTGCCATTCTGAGCTATACTTTCTTTATTCTATGTCGATACGACCACTACAATGCAAGATCCTATTCAAATTTAATTATTTCGTAACATGACGACTTGTACTTTGTGATGTCACATATTTTTGCTATTCTGATTGGACTTTCTACTTTCTGATGCAGTTCTGAGTAGAATATCATTTACTCCATCTTGATACAACAATCAGAACGCCAGATATTAAAATCTAAAGATCTTTCAAAATGGCCACCATAACTAAGTGAAGTCACATACTTTTGCTATTCTGAGATAGTTATTATTTTCGCGGTGCCACTCTGGACTAAACGCCGTTTATTCTAAATCTGTAGCGTTGTTTCGTTTCTTTTAAATGAAAATGGCGCCCTAGGGGCGAGGGGGTTCATTTCATCGTCCCGGCGCAAGCTGTTTACTCCCGATCTCGAAATGTGAAAAACGAATCTGAAGTTATTTTTCATGTACCTCATCTCTACATAAGACAAACAATTTTTACCTATATTATTTTTCCTACATTATTTATATGGAAATTACATATACACTATGCGTAATGTTAAAGTTGGTGGTTGTGTGACGTCACACCCTATCGCTTACGTGAATGCAATTTCAAATTACCCGTACAATTCTCAGCTAGACATCGTACATTGTAACTCGATACACATAGTAAAACAGAGAATATTGAAATCTAATTATGCCATTTTAGGCGGAGTCATTTAATTAGAACTGGAGGCTTCACCTGCCATCTTCAACTAATCATCGTTTATTCCAATCCGCTGGCTCAATTAGAACAGCAGATATTTAATATATATATTCCTCCATAATTTATGTATGTTGTGATAGCGAATTGTTACTATGGAAACGGTATATTCTGTAACATTCTCATGCAGTTAAAGCCTTAATGGGACTTTCTTACATCGTTATATGAAGTTTGGCTCCAATCAGCTCATTGATTCTTACGTAATGATCGAATATGTATTTAATCATTCAGTCTCGTCGCCATGGAAGCGGTAAGTAGTTTGACATTCTGATATGGTTCAAG
>JAGDQP010049977.1:0-14360 GCA_022664845.1 Lepisma saccharinum | reverse complement strand
TATAACCCGGACCTTGCATCGTCTGACTACCATTTGTTTCGGTCTCTACAAAACTCTCTTGATGGTAACAAAATGGCCGACCGAAGCGCCGCTGAAAATCACTTGGCCAAGTTTTTCGACGAAAAACCAAACAAGTTCTACACCGATGGAATTATGAAGCTACCCGAAAAATGGCAAAAGGTCATAGATAATAATGGTCAATATGGACTTGATTAAAATTGATTTTCAATAAAGAAATTTTTTGTTCAAAAATGTACCAAAAAACCGCGGAGACTTTTTATATGACCCTTTACTACGTTGTTACATAGAAAGAAAAACAAAACCTTTACTCTAAGAAAACTTTGACGATTTTTTGATAGGTGACTGATCAAGTGGCTTGAATTTAAATTCTATGTAAGGCCTTTACGCAACTTTGGCTCAGGTCGTAGGGATGATGATGACTGAATTGGTGGAATGAAGAAAGTGGGGAGAAAGCGGAAGAACCCCGAGAAAACTCTTGCACCTGGTGTTTGTCCACTACAAAGCCTACATGGCATGAGCTGAAATCGAACCGAGGACCCCCAAGCACTACAGGTGAGGACTCTACCACTGAGCCATCGTGGCCCACTGATCTTAGGGGTCAAAAGATGTAAATACACGGCATGACAACAAAGTTTCCGGACTAGGGAACATGTGTGGAGTTCTGAGGTGGACAGAGTAAAATTGTTTTGTGTATCATCATTTCACGTATCTCATTTAATACCTAAAATAGTTAGATTGAATATTAGCAGTGTTTGGTTTGACATACACAAGCTGCTTCTCTAACCAACTTGTTTTTTGTTCATTACAGGTTTAGAATGTAGCAAGACGTCAACATAAAATTCCCAAACTGTGTATGGGAATTTTACGTGCGGAAAACCTGTGATTGTGACACACTATCAAGATCGATTGTCATGGTATTCTCGCTTCCGGGAGAGTCGTGAAGATGTCTGTAACAGTTCTAAAACTGAACCTCCATGAATGACCAAAATCTCCAAAATGGGAAAACAACCTTGGAAACCGATGAACGTGAGGAGGACTGCCTAAGAGACTGAAACCAACAGGTGCATGCACGCACCAGAATGTGGAAGCGGGTAGCTGTTGCATTGTCCCAAGGCTATCATTGTTAACCAGTTTTTTTGCTATAAAAGTTGAGCTTATTTATATTCGCCAGATCTGGCCCCTGCTGACTTCACGTTGTTCATCTCAAGCTGAAATGTGCCATCAAAGGGAAACATTTTGTCACCGCTCAGAAAATTCAGTTACGTGGAACAGGGTCTGCACAACATCCCAAAAGAGTGTTATATGTAAAAAAAAAATATTGACGCTCTTTATCAAAGATGTATCGAGTGCATTATAGCCATGGGGGGAGGGAGGGGGGTTACTTTGAAGAATAAAAACAATCATTTTCTTCTCTGAGTAATCTGATTTTTTTTTATAGTCACAGTCCACAAACTTTATTGTCACACCCTGTATTCTCGATTTTTCGTAACATTCTTAATAAAATTCTTAACCAACATTTCTTTTATGAGGTTTTTAGTATACAAATACAAGAAGAAAGTCTTCTACCAAATATTGGTTAAGATGAATCACAAAAATTGTAAAAATTCACCCTACATTTGGAATTTTTTTATGGCCATTACACATCTCAGGCACGGGCCGGGATAGGGTGGGGGGAAAGGATGTTGGAAGGTAGTCGGCCAGGACGTCGTTTGTAGGTAACCATTCCGACATTTGCTTTGTGTGACTGAGGAGAAAATCCTGGTAGTCAGAATGGGCGGTCGCTGGGATCGTTCCTAGAACCTTACGATTTCTAAGCCAGCTGAGCTATGGCCGCTCGGTACATCCTACATAAAAAACGACCACGTTTCATCCTATGGCTCCTGATAAAAAACTATCGGATCAGTCCAAGTAAAAAAAAATTAGTACATACCTCGTTGAATACTTTTTAATTATTAAAAAATAAAACTACAACCTTCGAAGAAAATGACTGAGCTCTCCTCTGGAGTGGGGTATGGCTAAATTATTTTAATGTATTAAATGACGTTATACTACCGTCTACCGGTCCTACACTTATATCTGCTTTCTAATACACAACTAAAGGGAGTAGTTATTATTTTCTCAAACCTTAGTTTTACTCTTATCTGCAATAAAATATACAATTCTGTAGAGTCTGAAATGCATATTCTCCAATAGTACAGGGTGTCCCAGAATTCTTTCCCTGATTACAAACATTCATAAGGCATAAAATATGGCACATATACAAATACTTTTTATCTTGAATTGCATGTAACATATTCAAGTTTTTGTATACATACTTACTGTTATTTTGTTTGTTACAGGGCCCAGTGACGTAACAACAGCGGAATCGGACACCATTTGCAGAAACATGTACTTAATCCAGGAGAAAGCCCAATGTGTCCTCTGGTATCACGAGACACAGTCACCAAAAACAGTCCAGAGACAATTCCAGACGGCATACCATGGACAGCCACCAGATGTTAAAAGCATCAAGATGTGGTATGCTAAGTATAAACAAACAGGCAGTGTCAGTGATCTCCCTAGAACATGCAGGCCTGGATCTAGTGCGCAGATAATTCAGACAGTGAGAGACTCCTTCGTGAGAAGTCCCAAGAAGTCAGTCCTCAGAGGGTCACGGGAGTTGCAGATTCCTAAGACATCAGTGCACTGCATCTACATCCTACATAAACATCGCCTGGATATCCTTTGGGCAACGAAACGATCACACATAGAAATTTATAAATTGTGTACACAAAAACTTGAATATGTTACATGCAATTCAAGATAAAAAGTATTTGTCTATGTGTCATATTTTATGTCTTATGAATGTTTGTAATCAGGGAAATAATTCTGGGACACCCTGTACATTTATTTAAAAATGAAATCTAATTTACAAAACCGGTGTTAAAAGGTAGTAAGTAAAATGGTGTTAAAAAGAGGCCACAATGAGATAGTACATCAAACTTTCTTGATCAATGAAAAATGGCAATATTTCTTACCTCTGCACTGGACTGTGCCAGCTTATGTTGTAAATGTGTCGCATGGTTACTAGCAGCATCAAGACTAGCCTGGAGAGCTCTCTCGGAATGTCCCATCGCAGCTAGCTTATATTCATACAACTCCATCACGGCAGTGGTTGGAAGGTCCTTAAGCTATATACAGACAAGAAAGCATGAAAAGCACCGTACACAAGCACTAACAGAATGATTACCAAAACACGCCTATTCATTGTTACACGTCATCTAAACTCTTTGACAACTTAAGTTTGCAGTGACGTAATAGCAATAGCTCCCTAACGAATACGCTATCCCCACTTGTATCGGTAATTCTTTATGCCGAAATTTGAGTAATAAGGTTGGTCTCTTATACTTTTCTGCACGTAATTAATAGCAATAAAGTGGAGAAAACAAATAAAGCGGTTAATAACTAAATGTACATTACACTGATGTAAACTATGGACGACATTGTGACAAAAAACACTGCAACTTTTAGGTAATTAGTGATGCGGTTTCTTGATCCGCGCAAATATGTAATCCTATGTTCTTGAACCAACTTCGCACAAAACATTGTCAATAACAATTAAAAGTAAGAATACTTTTATTATAATTCCCTTCTTATAAAGTAACTTCTGAAACTGGCAACATACCATCTCTTTGATGTAACAACACCATAAATTGAATATATATATATATAATCACTTGCAATGGTAACTTCACCATTTGAGAGTACTCAACTCTAAAACATAAATTTAAAGCTTCGTTATACGACAATAAGACATCAAGAACTGAAAACCAATTCATTAAACATTAATGAGAATAACTTATAATTGCTTTATTTTCCGTTGAACTACCCACTGAGAACGTTTAGTGCGCAACAGATGGCGGTTATGTACACGCACAAATTTGAGATGTCCTTATTTGTGCATTTTCACTACAAGTTTAAAAACAGATTAATTGGAACTGTAATAATATTTAAAAGTGTGACACTGATAATACATTAAATAGTTTTGGAACTTTTGAGAATACAGCTCAACACATCTTGAAATATTGTTGTAGATAATTTATGAAAATACTGCAAGGACATTAACGAGAGAGAGTGCGCAATAATACATTATTTTGTTTAAGACTCTCCAAGTGGGTTTCCCGCCTTTTTCGTTTTACGTTAATTAGTCAAATTTCAGTACAGGAAAACCGAAATTAACTTTCACGGGCCAAAAATTTCGTTTCGTCCTTCAATAATGAGTACAATTAGTTTTAATAAAATATTAACAGTAAACTCAGGATTGTGTGCATGTCCCAAAAGTATCTGCACACAATCCTGCAGTTACTACTAAGATTTAATTAAAACTAATTGTGCTCATTATTGAAGGACGAAACGAACTTTTTGGCCCGTGAAAGTTAAATTCTGTTTTCCTGTACTGAATTTGAAAAATTAACACACAACGAAAAAGGCGGGAAGACCCACTTGGACTGAGCCTTAACACGGTGAGTTGGCTCACATGCTCACCCGTGACGTTGCTGCAAACTTAGGTTGTCAAAGAGTTTACTCATAATAAAATTTGTATTTTTTAAAAAAAAGTACATTTGACTTCCTTTGTGCGAACTCTAGTTGGCGTTGTAGAGCTGCGATTGTACTAACAACCGCAAAGGCTCCGGTCCCTTGATAGCATTTTAGCTACACAAGCATTAATTTGTATAAAATAGGCTGGCAACACTGACAACTGCAGTGCTTAGGTACGGGAAAACTCACTTTTCTATTGCGTCGAATAATGTTTATGCCAAGTTTGGCGCAGCTAGGTCTGAGTGGAAGCAATTTGAATAATTGATTATTTTTAAAATGGGTTGGCAAAACTGAACCACTAAACCAATCAAGACTGTTCTAGCGGTCCCGAGATTTAATTTCTGGACGCGGACGGGCACGATGAGCGGGAACAGAAAGTCCCTTTTGCTATATACAGAGACTGAGTCGCGTATATGTGACCAAATTGGATACTCTGCCCCTCTGGAGATAATGAACTAGTCCGGGCCGGTTGAAGGTCACCGTGGACAGGAAACCTCCGAGCAGTGTTTCAAGTGCTGTGTTGGGTAAGTGCTGCATGGCTTCGCAAGTGGACCGCTTCTGTGATGGATACACATCGTGGCATTTTTCCATGTTAAATATTCCGTCTCCAAAATCCACAAGAAGTACACACAAAATGAAGGCATTGTGAGATTATCAAGTCATCATCAAACGCTATAAAAATAAACACGTTCCAGATATCCGTTCACCCACCTGACAGTGAAGAATGCGACCCTCCACTGTAGTGATACCACCTGTGGTGCGGAGGTTACGTCAGATGGCCCTCCAGGAACCCCCACAACGGGCGATAGCCACACGAGTGCATGTGTCCAAGAGAACTGCCAACCGCACCCTGCGTGACAAAAGAGCGGGGACATTACCTAACTGCGGTCCATCGTTGTAAACGCAAAACGAACTGCAGAAGGCTCTACGAAGGACATTTATTCGATGACAAATGGAAGTATGTGACGACCCTGGATGAAGCACGAACGTATCTGTCAGACTGTGGTCGCATTCGCTTAATTACGTACAAATCTACTGTCGATGAGAAGCACGCTCCTGAGTTCATTCGCCAGTGCAGGGAAGCACACCCAAAGGGATTTAAGGTAGTGGTACGATACAGTTATCAAGGCAAATTGACATTGCGTAAAGTAGCCAACAACTGCAAAATTTACTTACTCCCAGCACTATCAGCAAAACACACTGGCCCCAATTTTTACAGAAGACTTGTCTCGTCTGTATGGAAATAACGTACATCTGGTTCGCGTGCATCAAGACGACATACACGTGCATTCTGTCACCGAATGACAGTAACCAATGGAATCACAATTATCCCACTTCGGGACATTCCAGTGAAATCTCCAGATGCGAGTCCCATGCATTACTGTGGCTGTGGTGTCCTCATACATGGGCCACTGACCTAATGCGAAAAACCTGGAAATGCTAAGGTTGGGAATAATCTAGCTGAAATACGTGATGGTTCCTTCAACTGAATCTGCGTTTATTTACAGTCTTTACACATCTTTGACTCAGATCAGGATAGAGTAGGGGAGAAGGTGGGTAAAGTGGTGACCATCCCAGTATTTGCCTGGTGAAACTGAAGAAAATTATGGGAGACCTCGGTCAAACTACGGGTGTGGATGATTGGCCCTTCATATAGTACACTTTATTCGCTTGAACAAGGAATGAACATTTACAACTGGGCAGGGAATTTATATGCAGACTGTTAAATACACCAGGAAAAAAAAAAAAAAACAACAACTTCCTATTAAATTGCAACATTCCTGCTACCAGTAGAAAATTACAAATGCTTACGTAGTACATACTGTCTGGCCTGTACAAACTGGAAAGATACATTAATAACAATGGAAAACAATTTTCTGAAGTAGAAAGATTCTTCCCTGAACTGATAAAATGCAACTGAAGTTAATTAATTAAAATATATACCAATGCCTGAACAAATGAGCTAAGAAGTGCCGCCATATATTATGTGCCTTATCAAATCCTGCAGATAGTAATAAAATATGGGGGGAGAGTTACATTCACTCAAGTATCATAATTGACCCGTAATTGGTGGGGTACAGGCCAGAACACTCCCGAATGTCCACTTACATTTCTACATTTTTTTCTTTCCCTGTTAGAGGGCTCTAGTTTTCAGTACCTGCATCTGTCGCCTGAGTGGTGCAGGTTATTGTGTTAAGTAGAAAGTCCGGGTCAGTTTCACTCACGCCACAGGCTTTTGTGTGTGGTTTCATGTTATGGCGAGAAATGTGTACCAAAATTTAGTCAACGATTATGATGCTTATCATATGGTTAAAATGAGAAGACATATGATATTGTTGAAAGGTATCAAAGAACAAAGTGATTATAATACAGGCATTGGAGCAATCTGCTGATAAGGAGGAAAATAAAGATGAAAACCATGATCCGTTTCCTAAGACTAAAGGTGGTAACTCTTCCAAGTGGTCAACTACTCCCATAGTGTATGAGTAGTGAGGAAGCCACCAGAGGTTATTAATGAGGTTAAGAAAACTTAATCAGTATTATGAAGTACAACAGTTTTGATCATTTACCTTTAGCAATAAAATGTTACTAATGAAAAAAAAAAAAAAAATCAGGAGTATTCAAAATCGGCGGTGAGAAACGCATAAATATTTGATCAGGGAAACATTAGCCTTAAGAGATGTTTGGGATTAATGTATTTGAGTGGGACATTTAAGTCTGACAATGAAGATGCAAATTCTCTGTTTTCAAGAGATAGGACAGGTCGTAACATTTTCTGTCACAATGAGTCTCCAGCGATTTGTTTTCTAACTGTGTGTCATGAGATTTGGTCATGTACAAGACCGCGAAGTCCGCAAGGAAACTCATTCCTTGGCTGCAATCTCATTTATATTCAATAAGCATGTTAAAAAAATGCCAGTCTTGCTATATTATTGGAAGTTATGGTTGCATTGATGCAATGCTGGTAAGCTTCAGAGGGAATGCTCCAATTTACATGTGAAAAAAAAAAAAAGTGTGGTTTAAAAGTTATGATCCTAGCAGATGCGACTTTTACGTCAGTATGTACGAAAGAGTTCTAATAGTGTAGGTCTGAGAAGCGAACTAAGACGATTTCCAAAGCAACCATAAGCTGCTCTAATAATTGATACTCCCGTTGACCGATCAAACCGTCATTTCACTGCGGGTGAGTCATTCTTATGTATAGAGCCGGTACAGGGCTCTAATGATAAAGAACTTACATACGTTGGAATACAAAAGGAAAAGAGAAATTTTGAATCAGTTCCACTCCCCACCCCCCAAAAAACGACACAAACTCGTCACTCTATGGATATCCAAAAGATTTCACCTTGTACTTCCATGTCCCAAAAAAGAACAATGTGTTATTTTGTTGTCCAGCACACCAGAAACTGATGCAGATCGTGGGAGGGCAGAGAAAATTAAATTTTAGAATACCATAGAAGGACAGAAGTGTACAAATTACTGTTTCAAGACAAACACGATTGCCAATGACGCATTTCTACACAGTCCTGAACATCACTGCTGTTTCATTCTGTATAGCTCAATGCATACTGGAAAACTAAAGCAGCGACTGCTATTCCTAAAAAAAAAATCTAGGAAGACAACTTGTGAAACCAAACATAATACATCGCATATATAACGATAGACTTCCACTGAAACTCCGTCAAGCGTAATGTGTTGCATTGTTTGTGACCGACTACCTCAAAGAGGTAACACAGAAAAGATACAAATGGCCTGTGTGTGGATTTTGCATAAATTGTGATCCAAGTTAACTGATGAAAAGAAACAGAACTTTTCAATTCATAAACAATTTATGAACGCCAATGTTTTTCTCTAAGTTTGTTCTCTAACTTTAAAATACTAAACAATTATCTTAATCTTTAGTTTGAACAAAATAATATATGTAAATCAGAGGAAAAAAATGACAATTAATATACTGATATGTTTAAGATCATTTTATTGTGAAGTAGTTCATGTAACAACAGTTTTGTATACTTAATTTTCACTAATGTAATCCGCAAAACTATCTGTGTAATTAATGTAATCCTAGGCTCTCAAAATAAACAACACAAAAAAACTGGGTCATTCTCATCGGCGCCACACCACGAACACGAATAACATCCAGCACACCAGTTAAGGGTTAAATATATGAATGAATGCAAACAATAAAATACTTTGCGATGTAACACTAACACTTTTGTTGCTACGCAATATAACATCTTATTAAAAAATTGCACTTTAAATCTATTTTCACGTCATCACTCATCAAAAATACATTTTATTTTCACACCAGTCATAGGTTAGCATAGCATGACGCTCCTACAAATTACAAGATGTCAAAGGGTAATAAGTTCAGCTCCATGTAGACTTCGGAATGACACAAAAGTTAAGACAGCCTGGCCATTCTCACTTAATTTATTCTAGAATTTTCCTGCTTCACCAGGTGAATGCCGGTATGGCACCAGGACTAAGTCCTAACCGCTACATCCTCGTCCCTGACCCCGGAAAAGTGCACATTACGGGACGTCACTTTTCAAACTTTCCAGTCGCTCCTTGACTTGACTTCCGACGGGAACGATGAACACATAAGCAGGCGCGCAGGCAGCCATAAGCTGTAGGTCGAAGGGGAGGGGGGGGATCAAGATATAGATCATTGTACCCCGTAATAACACGTGCAGATTTCTATCTGGGACCAAGGTCATTTTAGGTGGATGATACCCAAGCTGCAGGCCTGATCGTAGGTAGACAATATTATATCTCAAATATGAATATTATGTGATAAATACGACGGAACAGCTAAGAGCGGACTCCGTAACTTGGTACCCTACGGGTGGCCGCCTAGGCCATTGGAGCTAACGCTGTGCATTTTTTCCTCTGGGAATACATTAAGGACGCTGTTTCTGTGCAACCACAACCAACAATTCTGGAGGAACTGAAAACCAGCATGATGACTGCCCTGAGTTAGTGACAACGGACATATTAGAGTGAAGAATAGAACAAAGGTTCATATACTAACCTCTCTTTTAGACATGAATTCCTCCAGTTTCACAATAACTTGATCTAACCTTTCTTCTTGTGATTTTCCAAATACTGGCATCACATCCTGTTGAACTTCTGTAGTACTGATCGAATTGGTCAATTTAGTGGCATTTAAAGGAACCATTAGCAACGGTTCAAGGTCCGACATTACCTTCGAGAGCCCTGCAACACTACAATATAGAACATATCTATTATTTACAATTACTGTTTGCTTATTTACTTATTACTGAACATCCAAATGCATTTTATAAACGCTGGTAACAATAACAAAGAAATAATAATATGAGTATATAAAACAAAAGTAGAAAAGACGTTTTAGGTCTCTTCATAACAAAGTTTTACCAAAATGGATCTATTGTGTTACCGCTCATAGTGTCTGTGTCCAAGAATTCGTGATTGATGGTTACTCAGGTTCCATCTGCCGGATAGTCTGGGTACTATCTTTCTAAACAGATCATTTGGTTTTCATATCTACCACTAGATGGTTGTAGCTGTAATTCGTTTTGTAATTATGCCAGAGACTTGGAATAAACGTTGTAATTTTAAAGTAGTCACAGTGTACATGCAGGAACAAAGGAAAGTTGTCGGGCTTCTTGCCCCCTCCGTATACGTACATGCAAATTTACCAACAGTTGACAAGCGTTTCTCTTACGGAAAAGGCGAAATACAACAGCGAACAATTGTGTGTAAAGAAAGAGGAAAGTTTCTTAAGGAGCGGGTGGAGCCATGGGGAAGCTTCTTTCTATTTTTGAGTGAATCCTCCAATGGTAAAGATAGGATACATGAGTCCCATATGAATGAACACCTTTTTGTTTGGTTCTTAAGAGCGTAGAATCAAGCTTTTTAATTTACAGTCTCAATAAATGCCTCTACGTCATATTAATTTACTCTGGAGCTTGACCAATTCAAGTTCACCTACACAAATTAGGTTAAGGAATGAAAGTATAGTATGAAAAGTGACTAATTTCTTGAGAGTAGAGTCTGAGAGAGTTTTAATTGAATACGTCTATCGTCTTTCAATAATTTCCAGAAGAACTATTAACTCTAGAAATAATTAATTTATCTTTTATTAGATGATAGAAACTAGGCCTAAATTACTTTTTCTTTTCATCTTAGTGACTAAGGGTAAAAAAGAAATAAGTCTTAGTTTAAAGGGCGAACGAGTCCCTTCATACAGTTAAGAATTGCATTTGCAAAATGGGCAGTAGTTAGAAATCCTTTCTTCTGAGTTCCTACTCTTCCTACGTTAAACGCCAGCTCAGTGAAGCGACTAGAAATAAGGTGAGAATAGTCGCATCATATTATTAAGAATATCCCAAATAAGTGGATGAGGTATTTAATATTGTAGTAAAATTATGAGATTCATTTTAAAAGAGTATCTAAGTAAGAGGCAAAAGATTCAAGGGTGAATGAGTATGATTGAGAAAACAAAACACTCACGAGGGGACTACCCCAGCTGATTAGCCAATATTTATATATGATTTTTTTTTTCTTACTAGGTTTTAACCTGTAATGCACGAAAATGACATCTACAGAACCTACCTTTTTGAAAATTTTGAACAGGAATTTTTTGAAGTATCGATTTGTGCCTGTACATTGTAAGGAATACGTATGCGGGAATACGATCTAACCTTTGGGTAATGACAACTGGTGAAGGGCTGCATCTGGTGGTAGTATGAGAATCACGGACGCCATCTTGGATTCAGCTCGATAATTTTAAATGGGAAGGGGTCATGTGAGGCTAGTTTGTTCCCAGAAATTCAATTTTGAAGACATCTACGTTCATTTATTTAGGAGATTATGATGTGGGGTCCTATATATTATTAGTTTTGCGGCCCCCTTACGTAACAAATCGGGTTTAATGGCGGCGCAGGCATCCAGGAGCCTTGATTTAGATGGTGTAGGTCATTGACTGTGCCACGGTACATCACTCCTTTTGAATGGTCTCAGAGATAAAAAGCAAGATGTGTGAGAGGATGTGAACGAGGGAACCACGCGATGGGCCGTGGCGAAGCAAGCCAACATCCCGGAAATTGGAGGTTCTAATTTTGTCCCGTACTGAATCACCTGAAATGACATAATAATAATAATAAAACATTTCCTGTCCCCAAATCCTAACTTTCAGGGTCCCTACCTTGGGATCAAATAAACGTTGCTTAGTTTAAACAATCAATAAATTCCATGCAATATTAACGAGCAAAATTAAGTTATTACCCTACATTTGTTTACTCAAGTTCCGAGCCCTCACAAACAAGATGACATTTCAGAGTTCCTAGCCCTAAAAAGAAAAAGACATTTCATCAAGTTCCGACTTCTCAAAACTGGGATGACGTTTCACAAAGTTCCGACTTCTCAAAGGTGGGATGACGTTTCACAAAGTTCCGAGTCCTCAAAAATAAGATGGCATTTCAACAAGTTCCGAGCCCTCACAACAAGATGACATTTCACCAAGTTCCAAGTCTATACAAACAAGATGGCATTTCATCAGGTTCCGAGTCCTCACAAATATGGCATTTCATCAAGTTCCTAGCCCTCAAACGTAAGATGACATTTCGTCAAGATCCGACTTCTCAAAAGTAGGATGACGTTTCACAAAGTTCCGAGTCCTCAAAAATAAGATGACATTTCATCAAGTTCCGAACCTGATTTATTATAACGAATTTCTGAAAAATGTCCCTATAAAATAAAATTACAAAGACTTTAAAGTCGAAAACTTTATACAATTAAAACTTACCTTTCAGCTGTAAATCCAACGGTTCCAATCATCCCTAGAACCTTCCGTTTCATTTCGGGTTTCCCTATATACAAAGTAATGGCTAACACCATCTGTACTTGCTTATTAGACAATAGGTTAGTATACAAATCCAGCCAAGACGCTCCATGACATGCTAAGCAACAAACAAAATCCAGGGCTTCTGTGTACAGAGAGGTGACATCGGTTTGAAACAGTGATTCCTCAAAACGTTCCACCGATAGTAAAGGTTTGAAGAGATTCAGGAACAAATTTTGATTCACGTTACTTTCTATTCTCTGCCGCAACTTCGGACTTTTACATAGCTGTTTGCTTTGTTAAGGAAATTTCATACAATGAAAATATACAATATAAACATTTTACCTTATACTCATATGCCTCCTATTGCTTATCTACTGAAACTACAAGACTAGAACTTTTGACTTTTTAAATAATATTTTTAATGAAATTCTTTACTCCACTGGCAAGCTGAAGCATAAAACACTGCCCTCAGTTTTCCTTCATTAGGATTCAAATCACTCACTCAATAAATAAATAATAGGTTGCTTAAAACCTTTTTAAAAATGGAAATACTCACCAGTTAGTTGGATACAGTAACTACAAGTTATTGAGTGCAGAACAAGTTAAGTAATGGTTGTATAGACAAACACAAAGCGCCCCCGTATAACATCAAATGTTCGTTTAAGAACCCAAAAAATATAGTCAACGTCATAATTTCTCCCATCCTTTTAGACAACGGCGTATTCAAAGGTGTATGAATCATCTCTGTCTGACTTGTAGTTAGTTAGTCTAGTTACTGAGATCTAGGATGGGTACAGACGTAGAAAGCTAAGAGATTTAAAAGACCGCCACCTTTAGAGTCAAAGTAATAGTTTTACCCACCCTTTCAGACCACGGCGAATCCAACGGAATATTTCTCATCTCTGTGACATGTAGTTCCTGAGATCTGGGCGGAGTGTGGGAGAAAAAAGATTTCCCCTTTTACTGAAATAATTAGGGGCCATTTTAAAAGTAGACATTAGTATGAAACTGAAACTTTAAAACATTCAATTTCCCTTGAATAAGAAAGAAAAAGCCGTAGTTAAACCAGGGAGTTGTAAACTCAGTAAAGTTGAGACTGGGGGAGGGAGGCACTCATGTTGCTCTATTGTAGAAAAATACGCAGAGAATGACCTTAACCTGAACATAATGAAGGATCGTCCTTATATTTGAATATACTATGCTATTCGATTTTCGAAACTCAAAAGAAAACTGTGACAGTGATTTTCAACAAGAAAATGTAACTAACAATTTTAATGAAGGACGAGATTGGTTACAAAAGCATGGATATATTAGGTTTTACGTACTATACTACGCAACAATAAAATTACGCGAAAGTACAATTTTCAGAGTTCAGATTGAACATTAACTGGTATCTCTAACGTAACATCCGGGTTTTGGTCATAAACATGGAGAAATATAACAACACAAATCAAGGTAAACACACTGATTTTACTTAAAACTAATGGATGTCCAAGGACAAAACCATTTTGACCGAAGTTTTCACGGATTTTTTTCTGTTACTCGCATCAGGCGAATTCCACGACACCTTGAAATAGTCCAAGACATATTGCACGTAGGCAAAAAATGTTACACAACTAAAAAAGAAAAGGATAATTTTATAGAAGGAAAAGAAGTTACATCTTACATGAGAAGCTATATATAAAATCCGTCGTGTTATTTAATGGTCACCGATGTGGATAGAGTTGTGGTATATTTGTCAAAGAAGGCGAATGGTTCTCTAATGCTTTTGAGCCACAAAATGAAAATTGGAAAATTTTGAGATGTGACACTTTTCTTACAAACTTGCGATCAACATTCCCCCACAAAGTAACGTGTAGGTTTGTAAGTCTTGTCGGCTTTAAGATGTTGCAAATGTCATCAATCCAGAACTTTACATTTTGAAGTATAT
>JAGDQP010049976.1:0-14360 GCA_022664845.1 Lepisma saccharinum | reverse complement strand
TTTTAACTATGTTTGGTGTATCTACACGTCTATCGGTAAATGAAGCTATCGCTTAAACGGAAGCACGTAAAGATAAACTAGCTTCATATTTAAACTTCTCGATCTCGATTTACGTGGATGCTTTCAATATGTCGAGCTACGTTCATATTTTTCATGTTTGTCCTATATGTCTCCGCTTGTAACGCCCACTTATACGTGAATAAGAGCAGGTACAGACAAACAGATTTCAGAAACTTCGCCTTCCATCTTGCTTGCAATCTTGTGACATAACAATCTCTCTCTGCAGCACTTTTATACTATACACGCTACAATCACGTGCCTGCCCCCGCTCAGATTTCTATTACTTTTTTTTTTAGCTTCACTTACGATTCTCATAGCAATACGAACATTGTTGCTATAACCCATATTTACTGTTCTTTTTACTCTACGAAGTTTAGTACCTTTTCATTGGAACTGTCTTAAAGTTATACGTGAGCTCTTATTGTGCTTGATACATTTTCTAATATCTTTATGTGTGCTGAAAGTCCTACTAAATTTATGCGTAGATTAATACATACGGTTCTTTATGAAATGGACAATTTTGACCATTGAATGCTAAATTCTATATCTATTAAACTTTTCCTAACAACGCTGTTTAACCATTCTATCTCTTTAGATCCATTTAGAATAGATCTATTATGCCAGTTTGTAATGTTTGCATGTCGTTGTTTTATCATAATTAGAGAAAATTGAAAAATATTAAACATTTTATCTTAACTACCCTTATATTTCACCACTTGGGAAAAGTTAATTTTAATTTTAACATTAACACAATTACCATATATTTTAAAACCAGTATAGATTTTATACGAATAGTGCACCAAAAAAATACGGTACTTATTTCTGATGTAGTCTCCAGCCTTCTAAGTCTGGGCACTGCTTATTTATTTAAAAGTGAAATATAGCGTTTCACTTATTAATAGTTGGCTTTGTCCAACAATAAAACCACAAAGAGAACAGAGAAAGAAGTAGGGATTGAAATAAGATAATAATAAAAACAACAATTAACTACAATTCGTCACGTTGACTGTGACGGCTCTATTCTCTGGAAAGGTCAACAGTAGATTGGTAAAACGGTGGATTGTACTTTTAAATAAGTAAATCCTGGCACTACATCACAACTCCAGGCCCTATATCAAAATGTAAATACCTCATTCTCGAACAGCCTCCTCGCGCAGAAAATATTAGTTATAAAAGTAAAGTTTAATGAAAAATTAATCGCTTCAGCGAAACTACATGATCGAAAAGTACAATATTTTTATTTTACAGTTTGATTAATCTAAAGCGCGGACTATGAATCCGAGCACTTTGTTTATTCAATAATTAAAGTAAATGAATTGGTATGTGCTAAAACGATGTCAGTTTCGATTTCTTAATTTTCAGTTTTTACTCAATTCAGAATCTGCAGTTATTGAGCTAACGTGTGGTGTTAAAAGAATGGATGTAGCTACATACTTAATATTATACTGAGCTCTCAAACTTTAACAGTTATGTTAAAACACTATTTTAACAATACATGAATTGCAAATCCATTATGAAAATTCGAGTTTGTAAAATTGAGTGCTGTCTTGCAGCCGTTGCGGTAAACGCAGCAGTTTATTATCTGAGGCCAGAGACAGGAACATTGTGCATATTGCTATCAGCCACATGAAGAGAAGATGGTATCAGTGTGAAGACGGATGGTGAAAGTACCAGCGGTGAGAAAGGTGTGGTAAAGAAATCGGAACAAGACATGTACATCACCCATGACAATGTTCGTCAAGAACCGGTCATTTTTGTACCGAGAAATCAAGGAAACACAGCTCGTGACGCGCTCCTTCCATTGAGTTGTTCTCAACTTACGTGGAACCCAACGATCAAATTTTGTGGTGAAATGCAGCTATTTGAGTTCTTTCAACTGTTGTCCTGTGTACCTGGAAGGTTTCCGCTAATTCCTCTACTGTTGGATTCGGGCTGTTTCGAATGGCTTGGTCGAGATTCTCTTCGGTGGATGTCAGTACGGTTGATTTTGACTGCCTGACTCATGCACATTTGCACATTCGAAGTTGGATATAAGCAAAAATATCTGTGAATCAACATAGTTATGACTGTATCGCATCATGTTATAACTGTTCAAGCACCTTTCAACATGTGGTTTGAATTTTAGACAGTTTTTTTACTCCCTCACAAATTTAGTAATCAGGTGTTAACTAAATCAACCACTGACGTTTTAACAATACTGATTCAAATATTTTGTTGATTGAGTACAGTTCATGATTTCCTTTAGCAACCAGGAGAATAGTAGAAAAACGGTGAGTTCGCAGTTGATTAACGTCTCAAAGCAAATATATTTAGTTGTTATGATACTTCACTTTTTCCAATCTTAGAACAAATGTTCCATCGAAAATGTGTCACTATTTTCTGTGATATTAATGAGATATTATCTATATGTGGATCAGTACTTTCTACAAGGTAACCAAATGTTGTCTCTTTTTTTTTCGTTTTTGACGTCTCACAGAGAGGAAACGAAATGAGCAGGTGCCTGCGAAGCGATCGGGAGTTGGTCTGATCATCGACCTTCAGTAATACAGGCACGGTGCTCACACACAGCAGTCATATTTCGTCCGATGTAAAAGAGAAATGGGGATATCGAAGCAGCTTGTTCGCGTGTGTTTGTTGTATGACTTTAAAGTGGGCCTGTCAGCTTCCGCATCAAGTCGCCGCATATGCTAGACATTTGGTGAGAATATCGTGAACGAATGCACCGTCAGGGATTGGTTCTAGAAATTCTATTCGGGAGATGTGAGCCTTGCTGATGAACCTCGCAGTGGATGACCGCATGTGTTGGATGACGAGGCCCTGAAAGCAGCCATCGAGGAGGACAGTGGTCTAACGTGTGATGAACTTGCAGAAAGGGTCCATGTTTCCGCTGAAACAGTTAGACTGCACCTGCATGGGATAGGCAAGTCATACAGGTTAAGCAAGTGGGTAATCCACACATTGTCGACAGTCAACAAGGAACAACGAGTGAGAGCCTGTTTGTCCTTGCGCACTCGGCCCCTGAACACACCCATATTTGATCGCTTGCTCACTGGTGACGAAACGTGGGTCCTCTATGACACTCCCAAGCGTACCAGACATTGGTTGTCACCACGTGACCCTGTTCTTCGCAGCTCAAGACCACCTCTGCACCCACGAAATGTTATGCTCTGTGTATGGTGTACTTGTCGCCAAGTGGTGCATTACGAGATCCTTCCAGCTGGTCAAAACATCACTGCTGACCTCTGCTCACAGCAGTTGCAAAGGATTCATCGTGCATTGCAGCAGAAGGAGCAGACATTGGTGAATCGCAAGGCTGTATTGTTATACTACGACAATGCCAAACCGCATGTGGCAAAGAGGAACCAGGAGACCCTTCAGCAACTTGGCTGGGAGAATTTGGCCTCCACTAAATTCTGGGACAAATCAGAATTACGAATATTTCACGTTATAAGCGCTTGAAATACAGAAATCCAATTATAAGATGATTTACAAAAGACAAAACTAGATCTGTCAAAAAAGAACATTTTAGAAAAAGTACAAAATATAAACGTGGTAGAATATGACATATTAAATACAGAATAGCACTGTACAATATATTAGTCCTTCATTAAAATATCTAAAATAAATAAGCAGAAAATATATGTTAAGAAGTTGGAAGGGTATCGCATTGTAATGTATGTGCGATGACCGTTGGAATGACGCCATCTGACGAGCGAATAGTGAAGTAGATGCCACGTGCAATAGCTGCGGTATATAGGGCACTTAATTGTGCAGCAGTGTGTAGAAGGAGAACGACCTACTCTACGTTTTGGAAGTGTGACTTGTGTTTAAAAATGGCAGTGTCGAAGGACCACATATGGCATGTCATGCTGTATAAACTTTACGAGGAACATACAACCAGCGCAGCGGTACAATACATCAATGCCATATATGGTCACTGTGGATGTGTGAAAGTGCCAGACGTGGTTCCAGAGGTTTCGGTCTGGGAACACCAGCCTCACCAATAATCCATGAGAATGGAGACCTGTGCAGCTGAACAATGATGCTCTTCAAGCAGCGGTGGAGGCAAATTCCACACAAACGGTCGAGTAACTGGTCAGCGAACTCTATGTCACCCATTCGACCGTTCATCGGCATATGCAGGGCCTTGGATACGTGTCAAAACTCGGAAGATGGTACCCCATGCGTTAACGCCTTAACAAAAGCAGCACTGAGGTGACATCTGCAGTTCCCTGCTCACCCGTCACAGATGCATTTCAGCCATTTCTGGACAGAATGGTGACAGGGATGAAAAGTGAGTATTCTACCATAACATAACATGCAAACGGCAGTGGGTATCTAAAGAGGGGGACCGCAGGAACTGTGCTAAAACAGAATCTCCACCCCTGTGAAGTGATGTTGAATGTTTGGTGGCACGTGGGGTAATCCATTTTGAGCTCTTGCCACGTAACCAGACCATCAATGCAAATGTCAGCAGTTTTAGCGCCTACGGACTGCATTGTTGGAGAACCGTCCTGCTGTGGTTAATCGCTATGGTGTTCTCATCCACGGTGATAACGCAAGCTCATACACGGCAAGAAGGACCTGTGCTAATATCGAAGAAATTGGCTAGGAGAAACTCCCTCAACAGGCGTTTTCACCAGATCCTGCACCAACAGACTACTGTCTTTTTCGCAGCCTACACAATCACCTTTCCGGGAAAACGCTGCAAAATGAGGATGACGTGCGACGAAGAGTGATCCAGTTCTTTACCTCCCAAAGTGGTAACTTCTTTCAGCGGGGTATTCAGAAACTAGTTGACAGGTAGCAGAGTGTTCTGAAATCCGATGGAGAATATTTTCCTGACTAACGGTAGTGTTCCAGGTAAATTATCGTTCTTTTCCTCACGTGCAAAAATATGACATCATTTATGAAATAAGCTGATATATAGGCCTATTACTTTTCGTTGTTGTTTTTTAAGTCCATTATGATTTCTTGCATTTTTGTTACTTTATTATCATTATTTAAAAAAAAACATTTCTGGATTAACCTAAGCTACGAACAAACCAGGTTTTAGTAACCATAAATTTATAACAAACAAAGAACAGTCGGGTCTTTTCAAAGTAACGAACACCTAGCAGCCGTAGCTCAGTTCGTAGAGTTTTAGCTTCGGAAGATCGTGGGTTTGATACCAGCGGCCGACCATCCTGTCATGATTTTCCAAAGACTTCCTCAGCAGTCACACCAGGAAAATACCAGAATGGAACCTTGAACTTACGCTCTGTCCTCCTCCTTTACTCCACCCATCCCGGCTTGAGCCATATATACCTAAATGACAAATTTTATTATAAAAGTATGAAACAAATGAGAAGCATGCAGGAGCAAATAACATTAGAAATAAAAATATTCTGACAACTCTACATATGGGGGCGATCTTGTACTGAATTTTCCGTGCTGAAGAACTGAGGAACATGCGTCAAAGAAGAAACTAACTTGCAAAGAATTGCTTAACCATCATGTAGAATGACTAAGGATACCAGCCGTCGTTGATTTCCCGGGACATGTACGGATTATAACCATTTGTCTCGTCTTTTATTGTAGGGTTCGGTGTGGACGTTAATTTGTCCCGGAGTTCGCCGAAAGTTGCCAGGAGTTTTATATTAGCGAGAGGAAACAATAATTTAATTTAAATATAACAAATGCTATTTATAAAATCAAATAGATTTTATGCTAGATTTAGCACCCAAACGATAGTTAATCGTTCCTATGCATATTATCTCTCTTAGCACTTTTCTTTATGAGAATCATTCAGTGGAAATTATATCTCTACTTTTAAAATATAAACTAAACGATAGTAAATTCTTGAAAGTTTTTATTTCAAGATGCCAGCTATGACTTTCTGGTATTCAGTGTCCCAGATTGGGGTGCAGAAATCTGGATACCTTAGTTAAGATTCAAGCTTTTAAACAAAAATAAATTATTCAAATCATATAATATGTCTCATAAAAATAACAAAAAGTATCGTTTGATGCCTATGCGATTAAAGTATGAAATAATAAAATATTCTTTACGCTCAAATTCTAAAACGTGAAAGTCGGGACAAACTGCGATGGGACTGAGGACAAAGGGCCAAAAATCGGGACGGATGGTAACCTTGATCCCATGGCACGAATTGAATTTTAACACATCCTGTAAATATGTACATTCTTAACGTGATAAAATTATACAAATTGGAAAAATGTGTAAGCTAGCATTAAAAGAGAAGCATTGTTGTCGACACTGTTTCCATTCTATTGTATAAGCAGAAAACCCAAGGTATGTTTCGTAATTTGTTATGTCTGAATGGCGTTTTTACCGAAAAAAAGCAACGTGTGTAAAGGATGCGAAACTCTCAGTAGATAGCCACAAGTCTGGGTGAACTAGACGACCTGTACTGGTAATAACGAGAGCCCTGTCTTCTGTTTTTCTCGCCTTCCAACAAGAAAGTAGAGCCGCTGCATTGGATATTTAGCCAAACGTCATATACACTGTTCCCACATGTTTTTCCTCACTTGGATGCGTTGTAGTTAAGTCGCACGAGAAAGCTGTCTTCGCCCCTGAACAGCGACCAAGAAAGCTTCTTTCTCCTCACCGCTTGCGCTGTAAAACAGAGTGGAGAGGAAAGTCGGCAACATCGTAACTGGTCCTCCACTTTCGCTGCAAACGAAACCTAGTTAGTTTCTTTCCTCTCGCGTCTTCACTCGGATCTATTATTTCATTGTGAATACTTTAGTTTACGCGCGGCGCTAGTCTGCCTGCTCGCTCAACATAATCCGTCCCGCTTCTCTTCAATTCCGCCAAGATGCGATTAGAAAAGAATTGTTTTTAGTAGTGCTCAGTAGATCTATAACCAACAAATATGAGAAAAGTAGAGTAAAATAAACATTCAAATGGTGGAGTGAACTTTGAGATATAAAAGTGTAATATAGTGATAACCGGAAAGAAAGATCTTACTGAAATATTGTATAAGGGTTAACTGCATATGTACGGAATCCTTTTCCTTCGTCACACAATTTAGCAAACAAAACGTATTTTTTTCTTCGCTCCATATTGCCCAAATATAACGACGCGAGAGCAATTTATACATATGTTCGAATGAAAACTTTGTTCAAGGAACATCCTTCGCTGTTTTGTCGCATGATTTGAAAGCAAGACTCAAATAGTTTTATAATGATTCGAAGAGCGACGAGAGCACTGAAAACGTTTTTTTCCTTCCGATTTCTGAAATTTTGATCTTAATAAGATATCCTTGTAAATGAAACGTGTTGTTATTCTTATTACTTCAGTAATTATTATTTGTAACAACCTCGGGTTAAGATACTTATTGAGCTCAAATATTTTCGTTAGAGTTACAAGCGGTTTATTCAATATAGCCTAATGCATCGTCTGCAATAAGATACGACGCAAGTTTTGTGTCATATCATGTGACAATGTGGCTGCAGACCAAGGTGTTTGATTCTGAACAATTAAGTATTACAAATAATGTTTTGTCAAGTTTACTAAACGGAAAAGAATGATGCATGACGATTCTACCTATTTAGTACGTCAAACAATAATCTATTATTTTACGCTTAAACAGTGCGATTGAATTTTGTTTGCAAAGAATGACAAATGAATTATCTGAAATCACGTTATGTAGTTATTTATGTTACCTGGATAAGGGAGTGATTTGAAACACGTTCTGTGGACCATATTCAGCGTTTTACAATACAATATATCCATTCTGCATATATTTAGCATTTTGGAGTCAACCTTCCATTTTGAAATATATTTTGTATGTTCAGCGACGTGTTTCATATTCTTGTGTTCCTCATAAGCACTAAAATGCATCAATCGAGAACTTACATTCTTGCATGGCTATAATAAATGTAAATATTATATATTTACTGTATTAAATCCTTCCCCGGAATATCCACAATTATGCTTGCTGTATTAAATTCCCTGTATGTATTCAGTTAACTTTTTCTAATATTATAAGAGAGTCATGAGAAATTGATTAACAAGGATAAGAAATATATATCTTGATCCATGTCTGTATTTTTGAAAGCTGTAAATGTTTCAAATTACATTAAATATTAAATATTTAAGTTCTGATGAGCCGGAAATGCAATCCTTTTGATTTTTAAAATTGTTTTGCGTTTCCGTTACTCAAAATTAGTCAATCCAGGTGCAAGTATATTTTTGTTGCAATTGATTGAGTTTCTATTTCCAGTCTTTTCCATACGTGCTTGTTGTAGAAAATAAAATATATCCTGGACGATACATCAGACTCCGTGGAAAAATATCAGAAACAGCTAACAGGTAGATATGATTCTTGATATCTCTCGCATCTTACCAAATAATAGTACAAACAACAATAAAACTCTTTTACGGATATTCGTCTTGAACTTTTATTTACTTAGAACCCGACGATCATTCTCGTAAGCCTAGCTGCTCACATCATCAGAGAATCTTCTTTGATGTTAAATTACAATTTAAATTACATAAACGTTGTAACATTTCACAAATTCTATCGGTGTGACAATATAGTTTAATCTACAGTTACCTATTTGAATTTAAAATTCATTGTTCTCCTGGGCAAAGTTTTGTGCCCGTCCGTCCTTTGCCAATTTCCCTCCTAAACGTACCTTCAGTTTATCACTTAGCACAAAACTATTTTGTTTATTTCTTGTATTATCATTTAATTCAGTTTCTACCGATTCTAAAACCATTATCTTTTCGAGTTGCAGAATTCGCGTTTCTTCCAAAAGTATTTTACAATTGTTTTCAATCGAGTGCTCTGTAACACTTGCCTTTTTAAAATAATGATAATTCAGAGTTTTAATATGTTCTTCCATCCTGCATTACACTGTTCTTTCAGTTTGCTCAGGACAATAACAAATTTTAAATTCAAACAGATAAGAATAAATTAAACGTACATTGTTACACCGATATAATTTATGTGTTTATATAATTTAAACTGTAATTTAACATCAAACAATATCCCCTGACGATGTGAGCAGGAAGGCTTGCAAAACAATCGTCGGGTTCTAACTAAATAAAAGTACACAACGAATATCCGAAAAAGTGTTTTATTATTAAAATGTCATATTTACTTTGTAAAATTCTTAAAACGCGTTTTAAAGAATACCATCTCTTCCACGGATAAGTTCAAAAAAGTTTTGCGGAGAGATCTTTCATGAATTGTTTTTTTTTATATTAATGTTGGCATCACAAAGTTAAGGAAGGACAGAAAATATTTTCAATTGGGTTTCGTTACCACATGTAAAACGTGAGTTTGTTTTAAAAGCCTTGCATTAGAATCTTCGAAATCTCCTTAGCAGTAACAGTAAACGTAGGGAAGAGGAAGATATTATTTCAGTAGTCAAAAACAAGAATAGTATGATAGCACTTACCTGTGCAAATTGCTATGCCCGTCCGTCTGACTTTGATATACCTCTCGAAAGTACCTTCCACCTGCCACTAAATATAAATCAATTTTCTCTGTTGATTGTATTACCATTTAATTCAATTTCCACAGATTCTTGAACTATTCTGTTGTATATTCTGGTTTCATATATAGAATTTGCGTTTCTTCAAACAATATTTTATGACTCTGTTCAATAGAGTGCTCTGCAAATGTTGACTTTTCTGAAAAACCATACTTCAGTGCTCTAATATGTTACTTCATTCTGTATGGCACTATAGATCAGTCTGCTCAATATAACACGCTTCACATTCACGCTTTATCTTATACGCTCCCTACATCTTAAGTTCAAGTGTGTCTTCGGGGTTCTAAGGATGACAGAACATTGTTAATCCAGTTCTGGTTATATTTTGATCTACTTGCAAGACTTGCTGGCAGTTTCATAGTAAAAATATAATAATAATAATAACATTTTGGGGGCTGTGTTTATGCGTCTCACTTGTGAAGTTTGATAATGCCTTAAAACTCAACCTCCCTAGTCAAGGTTGTATCTTTGAGGACTACGGGTCGGTAATGGATTGCTATAAAGGGATTCGAAGCCCACAGATGACCATACTGACTGACATTTACGACATCTGCTGTTTCTGACAAAGCTTCTTCACAGAAATCTCTTACACCATGACAATTTAATAAATGATCAGTTAACAAGATTTTGGTTTTACCTTACATTTTTAATTCTCAAATGGTTACAATAGTGTTCAGCTACATTTGTTTAGAGCTCTGAATTCAATTTTCATTACTTTTGCCATTAAGACTTTTATTAAGGAAGATATAAACTATCAAAATACAAAGTTTCAAAGAATTTTACCCGAACATTATTTCAGTTGGTTTTGTGCGAGGTACTTTCATAACTAGAGAATTTTATGTTAGTATCTAGACAAAACGTACGAATGTTCGTTCGAAAACTTTCTTTCCTTTCGTTTAATGAAGTTATACAGGAAGTAGTTCACGGCTTTTTCGAGGCCGGTACACAGTTTGATCTCGACTTGTGACGTGCGCTTCGTGATTTACAAAGGCTTGTGTGCGTGGGTCTTCTCGGGGTTCTTCCGTGTTCTACTTCCCTCATTCGATCAATTTTTCCATCATCATCCAAACTTACCTAAAGGCCTTAAATAAAATTCAGTCTAATTGAATTAATGTTTCCTGTAACTCGTTGATATATATTTTATGTAATCCACAGGTTTAATGTTGACCTTCGCTACGGATCTTTAGAAAATGATGAGAGGAGCGACATAGCTCTACATGTTAACCCGCGATTCACTGAAAATGTTGTTGTGAGAAACACGAGAACTAACGAAGTATGGGGTGAAGAAGAAAAAGACGGCGAGTTGCCTGTAAAACAAGGAGAAAGTTTTGAGTTAATCATATTGTGCGAACCAGGTCATTATCAGGTAATTTTATTTCGTCATCAAATATGAAATAATCTAGATTCCAATACATATAGATTTTTTTTATGAATTGCTCATATTTTTCAATTATGTAGTTTGTTGGTCACTCAACAAACAAATAGCAGGTCTTATATATATATTCCTTTTATCTTTGTATGGTGAGCAGAATCATGAAACTGTTCATAGTCATCTCAATATTAAACCATAACGTGTAGAAGGAGAAGTGTTATCACTTCACGCAGCGCCCATGCTTTTGCATAGCACCAAGTTGCCGCTGTGGTTGTCTAGTGAAACTACGGCGCTGCGATTGCTAGAAGATCAAAGCAACCGGGTAGAAACAATACTGTAGTGTGGAATTGAAAGTTTGAGAGTTTGTTTTTGTTGTGTTTTTGTGAGTTGTAGTTCTGGATTTACCAAGATATCAGCGGAATGCCTTGCTGTTTCGTCCCGCGTTGTAAATCAGGATATAAAACTTGTCAGGAGGTAAGACTTTTTTCTTCCACCAAAAGAGAAAGACAGTTTTGGAAAGTGGTGTAAAGCTGTTCCAAGAAAAGACAGAAAGCTACCACCACGCTCTTACATTTGTGACGCTTACTTTTGCGAGGAATGTATTGTAAAATCCGATAACTTTGTAATTATTCTTAAAGAGACGCAACTTCCACGATTGCGCTGGCGTTTAACATCTGATGCTGTACCCCACATTTTCTCACACTTGCCAATATATTTAACAATAAACAGAAAGAAAAGGAAACTTTCTACTACAAGAACAACAAGCCATTCACAAGTTCAAAGCAAAACCGACAATGGTGATACACACACTTCAACCCCATCAACAATAAATTCTTCATTTTATGTCAGGATTAATTCTGATTGCAACAGTTGCGTAAAGTTAGAACACAAGATATATATTATAAATCGAAGAACAAAGAATTCCAATAGACGTTTATCAAGATTAAAAACTCAATTATCTGTTACTAAGACTAATTTGTGTGCATTGGGTAGTAAAATTAGAAAACATGTGGGTAGTAAAATTAGAAAACATCAGCGTAACAAATTTAAATACAAAAATGATTCAAAGTTTCTGAGTAAGAAACAAAACATTGCCATTGACATGATGATATAAAAGTACCAGGTAAAATATTCGCGAGGCATGCTTTATACCAATGAATTCTTATTAGAAAGTTTGTTGCTGCGTATTAAATAACCAAAGGGTTACACACATTGCATGAAACATGATATCTTGCCCCTTCCGTCAGTGGTTCATTTGACACGTCCTCTGAAGGGTATGACATGTTCTTATGGAGTTAAAACGCATGCAATAGCTGCCTTGAAGAACTACTTTGCTAATGAAACTGATGCTAACAAAGAGATAGGTGTTTTGATATTTGACGAGGCCAAGTTGCGAGAGGAAGTGACATTTAATAGTGTTTCACTTAAAGTTGACGGGTTTGTTAATTTGGGGGATCACACTCCAGATAATCAAAAGAACTGCCTCGCTAATCATGCCCTGGTATTTAAGTTCGTGCTATTGTTATGTAACTGGGTGCAACCTGTTGCAGTGTACGCGAGTCGAAATTCAACACCGTCTGATATGCTGGCAAAAATCTTGATTGAAGTAATTATACAGTTGAAGCAAGCTGGCCTTGAAGTTATTGGACTAACTTCAGATGGCAGTCAATCCAATAAGGGCGCTTGGGGATATTTGGGAATATCTGGGGAAAAAGGAAAAGTTATTTGTTCAATTCCTAGCCTAATAGATCAAAAAAGAAACATTTGTTTTTTCTCCGATGCAGTACATATTTTAAAGTGTATTCGCAATCATTTTCATAACAAAGTTTCAGTACTTTGTAACGAAAAGAAAATAAGTTCTTCGCGTGGACACAACTTCTGAGTTTGCGGGAATAAGGTCGTGCCCTAAAATTACGAAAAGTCACGTAGACACAATCTCTTTTCAAAAGATGAATCCTCGACTGGTTTCCAGTTGTTTAGTGCAAGCATGGCAAGGGCTATAAAGTTCTTCAGGTCCATAAATCCCGAGGGGTTTGAAAACAGTGAAAACACGGAAGAATTTACTAAACAAATGAATGATCTTTCCGATGCCCTGAATTCAAAAACGCCGGCCTCTGCTCTCTACAAGGATTCTCTCCACCATAACGTTCTACAGAAAATTCTGCAATTTCTGATTAACTACAAAAATACTTTCTCTTCTGAAAGAACATTGGAATCTCTACGAGTGACAATTCATAGCACATTAGAAGTGGCTAATTATATTTATGGAGTGTAGGATATACGTATATTCCGGCAGCTAAATTTAATCAGGATCCTCTGGAGAGGCGTTTCGGAATTATAAGGTCACTTTCATGCAATGATCATCCGTCCACTGTCGATTTCCTGCATCTCCACACGTTACAATCTGTCTACGTTCCGGTTAAGAATGTGCTTTATTCTAGCGTGAATTGTGAATCTCAAGTAGAGCCCCCTCTGACGTCGTTTGTCAATCAGATGCGCTCATTAGCGAAAATCACGGAATGCGCCAACAAGGAAAGGAAAGAAGCTGCTTTACGGAAAATTGGAGAGAACGTGGTGATAACCATGACTTCCTTAATGGCTGTGAGTGGGAAGGAAATTTGCCGTTGTTAAAAAGTGCTGTTACAGCAAACGCAAGCTACATAGTAAACCAAGCGCGTAAATTCCTTACTTTCTCCTTCTGTATACACTTACTACGTAGTAAATCGTTGAAAGACAATGATGTGACGACATTCACAAAAATGAAAGACTATGGGGAATCAATAGTATTTAACCCATCCTTCCGAAAGCGTGTTGAATGTGTTGCAACAAACTGAAAGTGTAGTGAGTGACAAGATTTTGTTCAGCAGTAGCATGTGGCGTGATACATTTTATGACACACTGGATAGCCTAGGTGATCCTAGGGCCTAGGACTCAAAATTCAGATTACAACACTGGGATGCAACGAATAACATTCCCTGAAAACAGTTCCTAAACTTGTTTTCCACTACCTCAAGTGCCGCTTTTTCGCACTATGTCAAGTGACATGTGAAATTTGCTTCATGTGAAATTTGAAATTGTGAAATTTGTGACATGTGTTCAACATACAAACTTTACACGCCAAACTTGCTTCAAACATGTCTTATTAAGCATCAATCCTGGGCAGAAAAAGATTTCTAATGTCTGGATTACAACTCGCACCTAGGTTGTTTGTAGAGGTCATCCTACCGACTGCTCTATCGCGCCACTCCTAACTATCTTCTATTTTACTAGTCTTTTTACATTATGAAGAGAGTTTCTTAAGTCACTGCGCTGATATAGCTTGAAATTCGAAACTGAAAGCTCATTGATCCTGTTTTAGAGCAATGAAACCTGGTTTGTTGATTTTTCACAAGCGATCCTCTTCAGGAAAATCATAATGA
>JAGDQP010049975.1:0-14361 GCA_022664845.1 Lepisma saccharinum | reverse complement strand
CCCTGTACTCTCCATACGTATTTCTAAAACATTGCTAGGCATTTCTAAAACACACTGTAGGAACATTGCTAGGCGTAACAAATATGATACTAGGCCATATTATAGTTTAATGCTATAGGAACAATTTGCATTTGTGTGCAACTGAAAGGTCTTTATAAATAGTGTGATAGGTGTTTGTGGAAATAAATGGGTTTAAAATACGTAATTAACAGTCAACAACTAGTTAAGTACGGACATTTATGTAATTTTTGTAAAGTACGGCACGGACACGGACAAAGCCTTTAAAGTACGGACGTGTGGTAACCCTAGATTTATGCTTACGTAATGGTACTTCGGAATAACAGCTTATGTCTACAAAGCTACCAATAGCCTAACAGCTTTCATATCTAAGAAACTAGATAAATAATGAACGAAATAAAAAGCTAAGTTTCGAAAATTAATTGTTTCATTATTACTAATGTTAGTTTATCATTCTTAGAAGTGCTGTAAATGCAAAATTCTTTTCTTTTCCCGAACATTGGCGGAAAAGACCGAAAAGGAATTCAGATAGAGTTAGAGATCTGGAGTAGGAAACCGGACGAGGCTACGCGAGACGAGGGAGAGAAAAAAGAAGGCCATCACAGTTCATGAATTAATAAAGCGATGTGGCAGCTCGTGGTGTTCGAGTCCTACCACTGCAGCTAATAACATTAAAAATGTACAGAAATGCACCACCAGAATTTAGGTTACAAAGGAAACGAGAAAAATACATAGAAAAAGGAAGAGAGGAGAGAGAGAGAGAGAGAGAGAGAGAGAGAGAGAGAAAGTAGGACACGAAGAGAATTTCATTATTCAACGTTCTTTTAGGGAGAGTTAAGGGACTGATTTGCTGACGTGACCGTGTGTTCCGTAACACACATATACTCACACCCTTTGTGATAAATAAAAATGGAGACAGTGCTGTACTTACACGACTAGAAGACTTCCTTGCAAATGGGTTTACTACCAAATACGATTGTCCTTTTCTTAGAAAATTTAACTGCAAGTTATTTCGTGATATGCTACTTTATTATTGTGTAATATTGTTGGTATTCATGATTAAGTTACATAACCTGTGATTTATATAAGCTACAAGCAATGAATTTAGAATACTTAAAACTCAATATGAAACACAATGTTAACGTTTATATTGATTAATGAGCAGTACATGGAATTAATGAAGAATTAATGTTATAAAAAAATAACATTAATGATATTCAAAGCCACAAAAAAAATGTATCTTTACTTAAATGAAAATTCAGTCTTGTAATAATCAAACATTATATTTCTACTTTCTCGTTATATTTTCCAAGTCACTGTTATTATCGTCAGAATGTCTTGTTTGCCTAAGGCTCGACTTCATGCTTTCTGTCAGTTTGTTTGGTATAATGAGATTTCTGTTTACTTATCAAATAGCATTTGTCCAGCAAACAAAACAGTGGTTTGTTCCTCTTGTAGTATCTACACATTTTGTGGTCTTTCAATTATGATATATTCAATTGTGGACTCTTTGAACTCTTCATGTCCCGAAACGGTTCTTGATGGTTAAATATTTTTAAAAAAGTACAGTTTGTTTCAGATGGGAATTCATTTGTTATGATGGCGCTAGTATCAACAAAACTTCATGTTTGCAGGCGCAACTGGCTCTTGGGAGTAGTGTTTCCAATCCAGAATATGATTCGAAAACTCTATCAGGCCTTCATGAATTAGAGAAAGCGTAATGGAAAGACGAGATACCTCTTAGTTGACTTTTTATTAAAAAAAAAAGCGCAAGAGGCTTTATTTTACGTATTTGTAATGGAGGATGCATGAAGCAACGTACATCAGACATCGGTCTGGGAAGGGTAGTGAGAAGGCTATATTTAATGTAACATATTTTGTCGAACATTGTCCATTCCCGTTGTTTTAAACTGATTACATGACTTTTCCAGAAGTTAGCATGCCGTACTAGTAAACAAAATGTAACGAGTTTGAACATCGTCCACGCCAATTTAAGAAAGAAAACGCAAAGTATAAAGATGTGGAAGTGAGTTTCACTTCCGAAGTGATATAATTATCATAAAATACAAAGACAATGAGACCTCAGAGTGGCCGAAGGTTAGCGCGTGGTCATGGATTCAATTACCGCTAGAGTCCATTGAACGGAGTGATTTGGAGCTTACTTTACCAAAAATCGTCTGTCCATTATTAGAAGCTCGAAAAAGTCACTTCTTCGGACATCAACAATATCAATTGTGATATAACTTCGTATTTTTTCAAAGCCGTATCTTCGTATTTTCTCTCAGTTTCACCAGGTGAATCCCAGGATAGCACCTTAAGTAAGGCCTTGGCCTATACTTTCCCCGGCCCTATTCCAGCTTGAGTCAGAGATGTCTAAAGGCCATAAGCAAACAGATAATAAGGACAATTGGCCCATGATCTTTGTTATACATTCTGCTAACGCTAGTGTGCATAGCCGTAGGGCAAGACAGTGACGGCACGTTCTAATGAACTCAATTAAGATAAATTCTGATCTTTATTAACGTGAACATTATAACCTAGTGATTTTGAAATTATTTATAGCCTTAAGGCATCGCAGACTCGGACTGCGATAGGATGGGGGAAAGGATGTTGGAAGGTAGTTGGACAGAGCCTATTTTGTAGTACCATCCCGTCATTTTCCTGTGTGACTGAGGAAAAAAACCTGGACAGCTCTCTAATCATAATAAGAGGCCGCTGCGATCGTTCCCAGGACCTTCCGATTGCTAAACCAACAGAGCTAAGCTCTACTAACTGAGCTACGGTCGCTCGGTATAACGTAAACTACTTCAGTTCGTTAATGATAATGTATACTTTATATTAAAACAAATATGGTCTTCGTTATTGTACTAAATATAAACGAATTTCAGGTTACTTTTCGCATTTCTGTTCGCCTCAGTACATACAAACACGCAAGCTCTTCTCACTGCACTGCCAAAACTGCGCCATGATCAGGGATTCTGTCAGAATCTCCAATGGGGGGTTTCACTCCACCAAAGAATAATCGATAGAGGCCCTGCAAAGCTCTACTTACACCACCCTAACTTTGGCTTCACTCCCCACCACCACCATCACCACCAAACTAAAAACCATAGCAGAATTTCTGGCCCTAATCCACTCAACACGTCCTCTTTCCGAATGGAAATGAGTTGCTGATGACTGGCCTACAGAATGACATTTAATGGACTCTTCCGTTGGTTAACCCGAACCAGATAATTACTGATTTTGTGTTTCTCTACAAACTGTTTACTTTTAACAAAGAAATCAGAAGCAAAGCCTAGACTTTATCCCCATTTTTCTGTTCGATATCAATTTTTGTGGTGCGTCTATTCTCTCCCCTTGTTTTCTTTAATCTCCGAAGTAATTGGCCGCGGATATTTCGTGAAAACACATACTTCAATGCTCTTTTCACAATTAGTTTCTCAACACTTTGACCAAAACAGTTACCATAACGTTCGTATTCTCTTTCAAATTATTATTATTAGTATTATCTGTTCAAAACTTGACGATTGAGCAGAACAATATAGAAACCTACATAACAAAACCCTTCAGGTCTTGTGTGATAATTCACACGAAACTTCTTCAGTTGGCACCACTGCAGTCCCTATTTGACTTGAAGTCTGTGTCTATTGAACGTTAGTTTTGCGGTTTGACCACCAAGGTTACCTGCATTGGGAAATGAAAAAAAGCTGTAATAGTTGAACGATTCCATCACAAGAAAATGTTGTTCGTTTACCAACACAGAGACAACTAGTGCGAAAAGTTTCTATCCCATTCACGGATTATTTGTTCGTAGGTTCTTTTCTGTCTAAATTTGCACAAAAACTTTGTTGCACTTTCACAACAGACTAATGTTTTCTTTGCGAATTCCAATACACAAAAGGAATTCATTTCTGCACGTCATAATTACGAAACTACTGCTCCAAGCGGAGAAAACATGCAACAGCATCGAGCCATCTGCATCCAAAAACAAATATACCATTCTCTCATTGGCTAGTAGCTAGTGACGTAAAAACGAACAACATTCCAGAAGCAGTCACAGTCACTAAATCCGAGATTTGGATCAGGCACTATTTTATTTACGGCCTTCAGGCAACTAATGCTCAGGCCGGGATAGAGGAGTGCAGGAAGATGTCGGTCAGGACCTAAATTGAAGATATTATTCCGTCATTTACTTGATATGACAGGAAAGTTCTTTGAAAAATCCCAGTGAGGATGATCTGTCGCTGGGATTGATCGCACCACCTTCTGTCCAATACTTGACGCCTTGACCGGTCTTAAACTTCCAGAACCCTCCAGTTGAGTACGGTCTTGCAGTATTTTATATCTTTCTACGCATTAGAATATTTAATTTCCAGAAAATATTTATGAAATAAGACAATCATTTATCAAAATAATTTTTAATTACTTTGTTATGCATATTGTCCTGTCTCCCTCTTCCTAACTGCAGTTTGAATTCTAGCAACAACAGTTTCAGTTTACATTCCAATGAGGTTCACAATTAAATTTCCAACATAAAGACGTCAATTTAAGCTCGATTGAAACCATTATCTACGATTTTGTTTATATCCTCCAATCAACTTTCTCTGTAAGTATAGATCTCTTTGCTCTCATTGAAAAAGTGGATTTGCTGCACTGATTTACTAACAAGGAAGGGTACCCAGGTGTAACACGCCGATTGTGATAAGATTGCACAGACATAGAGAACATCGAAAAAGAAGCGACACGTATTTTTTATATTGGCCAACAACCGCATTGAAAGGGTCAAATAGGGGCATAAACATGGGGTCAAAATGAGATTGTGTAGAATATTGCGAGAACGAGAAGATATATCGGAAAAGGTTAAATGTACGAAATACTACCCATAGTCGACGCAAGGCAATGAGGTAGGACGCACCCATGCGAAGAAAGCAGAACATCCGGAAATGGACCAATCACACATTTCCGGATTTCCAACATTGCCACAATGTGCTACGGAAATGAGCAAAGAGGGTGGCAAGGAGCAGGAAGAAAGAAGAAATGAAAACGGAAAATACGTGTTTTTGTTTTGGGTGCATTTGTCGCCCGTATGCGAAAGAGTCGCAGATTCATCTCAATGCACGAAGATGGAAGAACACTCAGGAAGGATGTAAACGCCGTGCGTAGAGGCAGCCAGCGAGACAGTACTGCACAGTGGGTGGCATATATCGCGTAATGGGAACAACGATGAGATGCATGCTGGAAACGAAAATGTGTGTGGGCAGTAGTAACACAAAAACAAACATGCATTGCACAGTAGAATGTAATAACAGGTGGTCCACATATGTAAGATAAACAGCAACAGTAATATCAGTACCACGCATGAGTATCAACATGACATCACTACGAAAATTTGCGTCCATGTGTACGTACAACATAGCAGTGTGTAGGGGTGTATGCTGGAAACAAGTCGCTCACTCCTGATAAGTAGCACAAAAAGGATATTTCAGCAAGAAATCGTCCAAACAAAAACAGCGTTGTCACCACGAACACTTGATGATGGATGGGTTCTGGCACTCTGCTGCGCAGACCAATGACGTCAACTGATGAAAACAAAACTCCACTGGATTTGGAAAGTACTCTGGTCGTGTTGAAAGATATCCAGAACGAAAGCAAGCGTATTAGAATACACGTATGTACCGTGGAGACGACAGTTGATTATGCACAAGGGATTGAAGTGTCAGGATATTGTCTCTGCTGTGTAGATTGATGTTGAGTTGCTGAAGGCGTACCGCATCAGATATTTTGCGTACGAAGTTCTTCCAAATTCTGACACCATACACGTCCAGAAGTTGTATAAACCCAGTTGTGTGCGTAGGTATAGTCATAATGTTGCACTGCCTGTTCAGTGGCATTATTGTTGCCAAGTCGGCTCGATCATAACCCGTCCACGAGTCGACTAAAAGTACCGTTTGCTCATTGACCTGTGGAAGGAACACCGATTGGAATCACGTCTTAATGATTTGTTTTGTCACTTTCCCAGATGATGATGCACAAATGTATAAGTTTTGTGGGCGGAACATTGTTTGTTGAATCCGTAGCCCAAACGTACCATGAAGCTCTTTCAAGACTATCAGCATGGGCGACAGCAACTTTCCACTGGCAGATATAACAGGCTGTATTGTGTAGCTATGTGTGATGGCAGGTAGAGATTGCATTGTTACTGTGATATGCTTCTCGCCTCGCAGAGCCAGACAGCGTCCAGAGTGAAATTACAACGTCAACCTGCTCTTTCTTTCCTTACAGTACCTGCACGTGCCATGCCGTACTACGTCATCTGACCTTGCAATCCTTTATCTATGAGTTCTTTCTTCAACTCAACTTGATGTTTTGTGGTGGACAAACACCGTATGCATGGGTTTTCTCGAGGTCCTCCCGTTTCCTCCCACTTTCTTCATTCCACCAATTCATCCCATCATCATCCATACGGCCTGAGTCATAGTTGCCTAAAGCCCTTAAAATAAATTCAAATTTTAAAAAAACCACTGTGCAGTACTGTCTCGCTGGCTGCCTCTACGCATCCTTTGCTCTTAATTTACTTCGGGACAAAACAATATTATTTAAATCTTCAATATCCCCTGATACAAAAGGTACAGCCCCACAAGCTTTCTCTATAAAAAATAATTTTCAAATATTTAAATGTTCCCACACAGTACTCTATACACTATTACTCAAAACAATTTAATTAATAAAAATATACCAAACTAACATAACTTCTATATTATTTTACTTATTAAAATAAATAACTTTAAATTATACAGTAATAATTTCCCTAATTTTTCAAAGTAATCTGAATCGCACAGAAACCTCCTCGGTGTAAACGAATAGCTAAACTAACAAGCTCAACTTTGCTCATTCTAAGCACATTTTCCAATACACTTACTATGTTACGACTTATCTCACCTAAAAATGAGAGCGACGGGCGATGTGTGCATATTTTAGAGCCAAATTCAACAAAACAATATAATTCAAAATTACATTCAAATCCACCTTCATTTCATTTTTCAATAAAAATCCATTATAATCAAATTATTGTAACCCATCTCCACTTATTAATCAGCTGCACCTTGACCTGATTTTACATTCAATTAAAATAATGAAAATAGCTTTCAAACCTTTTCAACGACGGCGGTATACAAACTGCAAACAATAACAAGTAAGATTACAGCGTGGACTATCGATCACGGGACAGGTTCCTCTGAATAGACTAAAATACCGCCAAACTCTTTGGGTTTCAAGAACATAACTACTACTACCCCGACCCTAACATAAATTTTACAATATCTATAATAGGGTATCTAATCCTAGTTTATATCAACACTTTCGTAGCCTCAGAAAAAAGAATATAAACAAACATAATAATTTCACGTACAAAATAATTACATTAATTCTAATTAAACAACATCTAACTACAATAATCACTAATTTCCTCTCGTCCCCCACGTCTAACCGCGGCAGCTGGCACGAATTTCACCGGAACTTACAAATATAAATACCTACTTCAAACTCCCATTAAACAAGTAAAATCAAGCACTGCTAACTTACTCTCACCTACTCTAACTCCCAAAATTAAAATAATACCAACACCCTAACTCAAAACAATACATGTACAAAAATTATATAAAAGAAAAACAAGCAAGAATAAAACTTTACATAACAATTATAAAATTATAATCCTTCCTGAGTGTTCTCCCATCTTCGTGCATTGAGATGAATCTGCGTCTCTGTCGCATACGGGCGACAAATGCACCCAAAACAAAAACACGTATTTTCCGTTTTCGTTTCTTCTTTCTTCCTGCTCCTTGCCACCCTCTTTGCTCATTTCCGTAGCACATTGTGGCAATGTTGGAAATCCGGAAATGTGTGATTGGTCCATTTCCGGATGTTCTGCTTTCTTCGCATGGGTGCGTCCTACCTCATTGCCTTGCGTCGACTATGGGTAGTATTTCGTACATTTAACCTTTTCCGATATATCTTCTCGTTCTCGCAATATTCCACACAATCTCATTTTGACCCCATCTTTATGCCCCTATTTGACCCTTTCAATGCGGTTGTTGGCCGATATAAAAAAAATACGTGTCGCTTCTTTTTCGATGTTCTCTATGTCTGTGCAATCTTATCACAATCGGCGTGTTACACCTGGGTACCCTTCCTTGTAAGTTGGAAGTTAATCTCAACTTTATCTGTAGAAGCAGAAGAATGACACCGTACAGGCGCGCTGAATGATTTGTTAATCCACAGTTACTGTGTACGGAAATTATGTATCTGTGAATGTAGACAGTAAAGCAATTAATTTATCGTGTCATAATACAAATATATTTTAACGCTCTTTCATTTAAAATCTCCTAAATCTTTACTCTCCATTTTGGCCACACTCTACAATTCAACGCTGAATACTGGTGTTGTTCCCATTCATTGGAAGAAAGCATTCTCTATACTAATACCCAACACTAACAAAAGTTCTTCGAACTCAGATAACTATTGTCCTATAACCTTGACGAACATAATTCCAAAAGTACGTGAAACAATCTTGGCCCATACACTGTCTGATTATCTAGAAGAAACTGACCAACTTTCTCTAAATCAAGCAGGATTTAGAAGTAAATTTTTACCATCGATTGAGTCTTCTAACTTTAAGTGAGAACAAGACTCAACTTATTCTCATCTATTCATCAGGACATAATACGGTTAGGGACAAACATAAATACTTGACCATAAACAACGTTCGAATTAAACTTGCCAGATTCATTAAATATCTGGGAGTTCTTTAGATGAAAGGATGGCATTTAAGAAACATATTCTTAACTTACGTAAACAAGGTCTGCAAGAACACTTCTTATTAAGTGCAATCTTCTACAATGACAGTCTTTCCGTAAAAATAAAAATGTACCTATACAAATCTATAATTGGAGCTATCATTTTACATATGGACACGAATTATTTAACTCAGAAACAAATATATCTCAATTCAGCATTAGATTTGCCTTTAAGCTTTGGAATGACAATAGTGAGACTCTGTACAGGGCATCAGGATTGAGACCGCTTAGCGAAATTTTAGAAGAACAGCACAGTATAACCAAATTCTAACTCATCACATTGACATAAACAAGTTTAGCTTTCCGAGATTTCACCCAATCGCATGTCAAGAATTTCTCCAATCTATAGATACTTAACTTACAAATATCAAAAACAGTAAAAGAACATATAAAACAGGACGAAGTGGACTTGAGTGCCTCTCTGGTGATGCACGGCAGGTGATGAAATACACAGCAATGAACCTTCCTGATCAACTCTTGTTCCAAACTACACACCTCCAATACCTACCTACCTTGTTACCTTTCGTTAATATGCACGCCATTGACAAAAACTGACGAAAGTAGCTAGGGTTAGCTAGAAGTCCATCCCTCGTTTTCCATTAAGCTAGGGGAAAATTGACATTACTAAGTGCGTATGATGAAGAAGAAAGTTGAAATGTAACCAACGGATGATACTCATAAATGGAAACGAGTTGCAAGATGTAAAAAGGGACATTTGATGATTTCAAATGAATTGAGATACAGGGAAAACCAGAAGGTTTTACAACAAACGAAGGAAATACGAAAATCATATTTAAAAGATAACTTTACCTTACAAGAGATAAATAAATGCAAACAATTGTAGAGGAATCTCCCAACGAAATATCGTTTGTTTTTAATGTTTTGTTGTTTAAATGTATATAAAACTACATGAATGCGTTGTCAATGTTAATTCTTGTTTAAAATATTTATCCAGGTTTAAATCAGGTTTTCTAGTTTAATATGTAAAAGTCTTTACTCTCTCTCTCCTTCTTACACACTTAGAGTCTCTAAAACTCTTATGTGATCGTTGTGCGGATCCTATTATAACCAATATATATGTAACTTTTTACGAATGCTCCGGCTGCTTGTATCTTCAGATACGTGATATTCTTAACTGATTTGAGATGATCACATGACATCAGAACGGACGGTTGCTGTGCCCCAAGTCTACTGTGGTGGCTACAATAAAACTCTCGTACAAGCCCGTAGAGCCTGCTAATATGGGCTTGCTGCGGCGCTTTTCAGCTTCCTTGGTAAACCATATTAGCATCTCTTTTAACGTTAAAGAAAACACCGAAGATCAATTAAAAATATTTGTTGTATGAAGGTAGAAAAAAAACATACAGTTCCTCTTTCGCAAAAAACCTGCCATAGCATTATACTTTCCTTGGTTCATTAATAATTTATGACCGCTGGTCAACAACAAAGAATAAATAACATAAACGATTACATTAGATAACCAAATTGTTGCAAACACATTAGAAGATTGCAGTGCCATTATTTAAAAACAGAAAATAAACTTTAAATAACAACAAAACCATGTTTTACCGCTTACTCCCAAGTTTGCAATGTAGTGACACCTATCGATGAAATTACTGAACTATTACGGCACTACTTCGAAAAGCATGCAACACGCAAAACATCACACGATGTGTTAATTAGTATTATTTTCCCTTTTAAAACTCACTGGAAAAACAATTAATATAAATAAATAAGAAAATACAATAAATATCATATCATACTTCGCGTGATTGCTTCGCAAGGGATATATCAAGTATAAGAAGTGAATTTAAGAGAGACGAAGGTTGCAACATGTTAGGTTAATTTGTCGTCGATGAATTTCATTTCTCAGACGCCTCAAGCAGAAGGATGATTGCCGGAGTTATTGGACATTGTCGATGGTATAACAAGGTCATGCTATGACATGTTAAGGAGTTATGTTTAACTGGGTTGTTCCGTAATTAAGACGATTCATAAGTGCAGACTTGTTTAAAAGTACTTCCTTTAAAATGACAGAACTGAGGATCATCCACCAGCAAGTCCGTAGCAAAGTTTATCGATTCCAACTCCAAGAGTTCGAGTCCTTCTTCGACACGCAATCATCCAACCGGCTTGGTAAGTTGTGAATATGATATAAAGTAATATATTAAGACACCGTTTCTAAACTTAAATTCAAATTTCATTAACTATTCAATTCCTATCAATCCGAGCTGTCATGGTACAATCGGTAGAGCTTTAGAGGTCCTGGAATTGATACCAGGCGACTATGTTGACTAAGGGGTTTCCAGAGACTTTCCTCAGTCACACCAGCTAAATGACGGGATGGTAACTTCACGTTAGGCCCTCTCCCACTCCTTCACTCATCCTTTCCCCATTCTATCCTGGCGTAAGCTATAGATACCTAAAGACCATGAATGAAATTCAATGCCTATGAAGTGCTTCGACATAAGAAGTGGAAGGTCAAATATTAATTACTACACTGAAACTCCGTTTATCCGGAACTCATTTATCCAAAACGATTTTCGAAAAATTAAATTAATTTTTCGGCAGTCGTTAAATACTTCTGCATCGTATTTACAGTTAGATCATCTAATTATTCTCCGTAGTGTAGATGTGCTGTGTTATAATACATTTGGCCTTAATTTATTAAAATAAAGTTTATCTTTTGTAAAAAAAAACCCATCTTGTTACCGTATATCTATATTTGAAGGCGGACCAGTGCGTTCAAGAGACCCCGGCGAAAATTGAACTCCTGACCATGCGCACAGAAAGAGCGCGCGCTAACCTCTCGTCCACCCCGAGGTCTTATAATACAAAAATAAACATATTTAACACTTTTGTGTCAATAATCATTCTATTTTAACCAGTAAATAATGCCATCTGCTCATAAATCTAGAAACGTTAAACATGGTAGTCTGATTCTGAATTCAAGAGAATGGCTTAGGTGACATAAAACAAAATGAAGGTCCAAATTCTCTTGTCACACTAAGTTTTATGGAAAATAACCTTCTGTCATTTGCAAGCGATTGAAACAGGGAACGAAAGAGGGATTTACTTTCAAATGTCAGAAGATCAAAAAGAACAATAAATCTCTCTCATTGAAAATGAACTTTACTTAAGTGTAAGCATTGCCCTGACTCTCTCTCTCTCTCTCTCTCTCTCTCTCACACACACACACACACACATACACTCACTCGCTCTCATATTTTTAATGATATTTGCTTTCGCACTGGAAAGTGATTTACGCCATTGTCATTCATTTTCCCTGTTCTCTGACGGAGAAAGAGGAAGACGAAGCGAAACGCGTATTTTTGCCTTTTAAAGTTTGACGGTAGTAGCAGCAGCAGCGCGACAATTCGTTTGTTATTCGAGCCACGAACAACCCCAGAGGCTCTAACGCAGGCTGAACCTTCTTTCTTTCTTTTTTCTTCTACTGCTTCCAAACCTGATTGATGTCCGCACTCTTTGCCATGTCCCGTTGATAGACTCTTCACGTTTGTAACTCAACGTCTCTGTCGGAAATTCTCAGAAAATCCACCCGCGATGTGTCAATGTTCTCTCGTCCTTGCCAGCAGATAAATCCTACCTCATTCACCGCAGCTGAGAAGCAGTCGAGAGAAAACGGGGGTAAAGGTCTGGATGGGGGGTTTTACGGGCAGGGGGAAAGGAAGGGAAAGAAAGGGGGAGAAAATATCGTTTTGGGTTGAGAAAGTGACCCGGAAAAGAATCCCTTCAGTCCTAGAATATCCTTTATCATCATTATTCCAATCCTGGATTTTCTCGTATCTATTTCCTTTCTCCATTGCCTTGTTTCAGACGGTATTTAAAATTCAGTTCGTAATTTTGAAGACTTATAACAACTAAGATTCTGTTTAGAATAAGATATATACATTCTGACAACATAATCTATCAACAATAATACAGTAATATGTCATGGGTGAGAAAAGACAAATTCGAAATACCTAATCATTAAAAAAGTCATGGTTTTATTAACTATATGCGTGTTTACGTATTGAAATGTGACTTATACAGTATATAAATCAAATACTTTTGTACTGTTAAGAATCTCTCGAACTATTTACATTTTGCAATGCTAACACAGATGACGTAATCGACCTATTTTATATACAGTCAGCAGTGTTAATGTATTCAGATCTAACCATCATTTAACCATCTTCACATTAACCACTGTCATTCAATTAAAACAAAAGTTACATCCTTGTAATGTCAAAATTCATGTTGCTAGCAACAGGGCTGGATTTACAGAGAATGGTTTCCATTCGTTGAAACTGATTTTCACATCACCCATGAGAATAAAAGAACTGGAACATGTCTTTTTAAAATCAACATGCACGGCAGTGCATGAGCCAAGTTCTTCGCGTCAGAAAATGTCAGCACTGCCAGAAGCATGTTATACAGGAACAAGAGTTTATGGCAAAATCGACGATTTGGGGGCCCCGTAAGAAAAAAGATGTTAAAGATAGGAATATGAGCTTTTGCCGTTAAGGAGATATGGTAAATATGTGCAGATGTACAATATTTCATATTCGTATCTCAAACTATGTTCTAGTTGTGGACCCGTGAAATTGCACATTTTAGGCTAACTGACACTCATTCACTCACTCACTGACTGACTGACTGACTCACTCACTCATCATATTGTTTAGGGTGTTTGGAGTAAGCTAGAAACATGAAATTTGGTATGAAGGTAGAGGATGATAAGTAGATAAAGGAAAAATTCCGACATTTTGAAAAGGTCGCCATCTTGGATTCAAAATGGCTGCCAAACCTAAAATTTCAAAGAATACAGAGCCTAAACGATTAAAGATAGAACAGTGAAATTTGGTATGAAACTACATCATTGATAGCAAATTAAGAAACCTTTTTAAAAATTTGAAAAAGTCGCCATTTTGGATTCAAAATGGCCGCCAACCCTAAAACTTTAAAGAATACACAGCCTAAACGGCTGCCGCTAGAATAATGAAATTTAGTTTGACAGTACAACATTATTAGTAGGTTATGAAAATATTACAAAATATATCTAAAGACGCCATCTTGGATCCAAAATGGCGGGCGTCATAAATCCATTTTGCAACTGCTTGAGCCAGAGATACGAAATTTGGCATAATGATGTATTATGAAGAGTAGTTTAGGAAAACATAACAACGTTTTAAAAAATTCACCATCTTTGATTCAAAATGGCAGCTGAAATACCATTTTTCACATCGTTCGAGATAGAGAAATGAAATTTGGTATGACAGTGTATCATCACGAGTATGTCACGAAAATATAAGAAAACGTTAAAAATGTGTCCATCTTTTATCCAAAATGTCCGCCTAAGCCCCACTTTATAACGACTGAAGCTAGAGAAACGAAATTTGGTATGAAGGTGTACCATTACGAGTAGGTTAGAATAAATTCGGCTCGTCTCCCCTACTAGGGTACAGTTCCCAGCTGGAGCCTGATTGCA
>JAGDQP010049974.1:0-14361 GCA_022664845.1 Lepisma saccharinum | reverse complement strand
ACAAACATTGATGCTGCCAAAAACATACCAAAGCCGAGGAAAGTTCATTCTCTTCCCACGAAGTACACGAACATTCCACCAAGTTTGTTAACTTTAAATTGATTATCTTCTTTTGCACATGAGCAGCTTTTGATTCCTGCTGTTTCAGAAGATGCACTTTCATTGGATAGGTCTTGGGCAGATCAAGTCACATCTGAATCTGGGGAGCATCTAAATTGGGTATCCTATCATGAATCATTTCAGCGACTGTTAAATCAGCCAACAACAAATATTGCAGTTTTACCATTGTTTGCAGAACGTCTCATTCACCTGCCATGATGCTGCATTCGATGAGAACTGTGGAAGATATTGTAAGACATCTGAATGAGAAACAAACACCAGTTCTTGTTCTTCACCAGCCACTCTATGCTATATGTAAACAGATTCAGTACGCCCTTCCAAACAGTTTCCTAGGAGAAAAGAATTTTCTACTAATGCTAGGTGGGCTGCACATTGAGCAAGCTGTCATGCGAGTTTTGGGCCATCTTTTGGAAGACAGTGGGTGGGTGGAGATGTTGATCCAAGCAGGAATTGCAAGTAAAGGCAAAGACGAATCCGTGCTTCGCGATGTACATATTAAGAGGTCCCGTTATGCCCACGAAGTCACTGCTGCTGTTCTAACAGCTTTACAAAAGGAAGCATACATTGAAACTTCTGAAGGAGTGAACTCATCGGTTGACAAAATGTGGAAAGAACATCGCCGTGAAACACAGCCGCAATTCCGATTCTGGGACACTATTTTGACACTGGAGTTGACTGTGCTCACATTTGTCACGTGAAGCAAACTTTGACTTGTACGTGAAGTCTGTTATGAACATAATTCCATGGTTCTTTGCATTGGACCACGTGCACTATGCTCGGTGGCTTACAGTTCATTTTTGTGACCTACTCTGCCTTGATACCTTGCAACCAGACGTAATGCAGCTTTCTTACGAGGTGCCTTTGTTGCAAGGAAAGGTTAACGATCTTTTTCAGCAACGGCTCTGGACCAAGCTCACAAACAAATCAATGCCACGCTCAAAGGAGAGGGGGGAATTATTGGGCTGACAGAAAGCCCGGAAACATTACGGCGGTTTCTTGTAGCATCCCCGGAAATATGCAAATACGCAGAAGACACTAAATTGGCTTTTAAATGCAGAGATGACAATACAAAACATCACGAAGCATCCAAAACATTCGCCGAAGTTTCAGAAACATGTAGAGTCGTTAAAAACTACTTTCGAGGATGCTGGTAATCCTTTTATGGAAACAACAGGAGAGCTTTACCGGGTTGATAAGAAAGAAATAGTACAATTTAAAGGAATTGCCATTCTACAAATGATGGAAAGTGCAGGGCAATCGCAGTTCACCAGATTTGTTGAAAAACGATTAAAGAATAAAGACAAGAAAGTTACTGACCCTTTGAAATGCAATAGGTTTTTCGTATAAAAGAAGCAACAGAAGAGGCAAACATGTGTTGCTGAAAAGTGCACCAGCCTTAAAAATGACTGTGCATTATTTAGTCGCCTTTACATTGCATGCCAATATAGATCAGGCGACTTGGACGAATTCTTTAAACATGAAAATGAGTTGTACCCTCCGTCACTCTCAGTAGGAGACTCGATACATTTTAGTCACAAATCAAGTTTGCTTAATTGCCTTGAAGTACTCCAAAATGAAGAAATTTTTCCAGAACCTACAGTAGACGTAAAGATTTTCGATGGAGCAGCTATTATTCATATGATTCCTCGAGGAGCAGCCAAAACATTTGAAGAATATAGCAAAGGCCATGTTGTTGAATACTTCAGGAAGCAGCTTGCGAAAGCGAAACGAATTGATGTGGTTTGGGACGAATATTTTCGTAACTCCTTAAAAGAGATGACAAGAGAATGCAAAGGAAGTAGTAGTAAATATCGCGTCTCACCGAATGCTCCAAATCCCAAGAACTTCCCTCAGTTTCTGGGATCAAATAACAATAAGCGACAGCTTTTTCACTTTATCGTCCCGAAGTTGATGGAGATCAGAGAAGTGAATAAAAAAGTTTATAGAACGAAAGGAGAGTCAGCACTGACTACGGCTAATAGATCCGATATGAATTATTTAAGCCCGCGCAACCACGAGGAAGCGGACACGCGGATGATGCTTCATCTGGCAGACACTGTCTACTGCGGATACCGAAAGATCCTCATCCGAACTGTGGACACAGATGTAGTGGTTTTGGCGATCAGCGTTTTTGAAAATCTGGTACTGGAGGAGGTATTCATTGCCTTCGGAGTTGGACAAAACTTTCGGTAAGTACGAAATTCCATTTTTGATATTATAAAGAATGTTTTGCGAAGTGTGTAACTTATTAAACGTGATCCCGTCGGCATTGGGATGGACATTGGCTGTCGGTATATCCATTTCACAACATTCACAGGAATAACTTCTTATCTACTGTATAATAAAGGCCAGGTATTGGGTACCAAAGCTCTTAATAATATAGGCTCTCCACACATAATCGCTGGTCCTCCCAAGAAAAGATTGTTACATCTATAAGTAGGACCATGCAAGTTGTTGCTCGTGGTGAGTTATCACTTCCCAAAGCGCGAGAATTTGTTTGTTTAAATGCACTCTTACACCTTCATGAAATATCCTTTTCCTCTATACGCTCTGCTGACATAAAAATTGTAAACGATTGATGCAAGTGTTGTTTCTTTATTTCAGGAACATAAACGTAAGAGAAATATCTGTCATTGGGACCATCAAAAGCGGTTACACTTCCGATGTTCCACGCATTTACAGGATGTGATACCACCTCATCTTTTTACGGAAGATGTAATAAAACAGCATCGGAAGTTTGGAAAGCGGTACCAGACGTGAGTGGAGCTTTTCTTGCCTTGGCTGGCGGGATCATAGATGAGGCAATTCCTTCATTAGAGAAGTACGTTCTCCGAGAATCGATGCAAATGCAGGAAGTCTTCATTGACCTGTACATCACTTCGTTACTGTGGAGGAGATTTTGAATGAGCTGTTTTGAATACTTTCTTCTTTTATTTGTTGGCTCTTTATTTCTTAACTATTAATTTGTGTTGTAAATGACGTTTGTAAAAGATCGATCAGGTATTCATGATAGTTATACATATGGATTGCTCTTATAAAGAAACAGTGATATCATTGTAGTTATATTTGTGCTCTTTTTTAATGTGTTCTATTATGCTACCATTAAAAAGCTCTTGAAATCTTGCATTGGAAATCATTATTTTCATTTTAATTGATTTGTAATCACCTAAAATAATTGACACTCTGAATACTTATTAAGGGGAAATGGGGGAAGGATATAGAATACTTGGTTCGTCTTAAATTAATAATATTGTAATCAATAAAAGTGCTGGAAATTATGGGGGCAATTGCCCCGCCTCATTCAAGTTAAGCCTGTAGTTTAAGGGTAATTACTTTTATAGACAAAACATAATGTTGAAAGATTTGTATGTTCTTTAAGTATATTTATTACGAAAGCTTTGACATAACACTAGTCAAAAAATGAGCCGCACCATCGCACTTGCATTTCTTTAACAGCGATTATATACATATCCATAAACGGAAAGGTGTTATAAGTGGTATCAAATTAAAGCTTAATAAATGTTTCTCTTTTATTTGAGGCAAAATTGCGAACTTTGAGGTCCTGAAAAGTTATAATAAAAATGAAATGAAGAAAAATAGTTTTTTTTAATATTTGTATGTTTATACGAGTTACCGTTATATTTACGTAAAATAAGAAAGTGTACTAAATTTTAGTACAAGCTAAGATTTTTTAAATAAAAAATAGAAAATTAAAATCGGACAATGAATAGAGGAGGTAGAGCCATTTGAAAAAGTGGCCGCGGCCGCCATTTTGACCCCCTCCGCCATGAAATTTTTGTTGGCCCCCTTCGGAAATCATTCACGGGGAGTCAAGGAAAAGGTGTACAAACTGGGACCTTTTAATCATAAAATGCAGCGTCCAACCCCCTTACCGCCGGACTATCAGGCAAAAACACAGAAAACTGATTGTTTGTACGATATACTTTTAAAAAACTTGACTAAAAGCTGTTAAATTAAACCTCAACTGTCGTCCCAGGAGGAATTTTTTACATATACGATAGCGGGTGTACACCTAGCAACAAGAAAACAGGTGTATATATTAAGATAACAAAATCGGATACTAATTACAAAAACGGCAGATTCGTCAAATAACTACTATGTCCCATACCACCAATTTGACCGAATTCTAACCGATAACCTAAATTTAAATAGCAGACGAACAATTGAAATGAATATAGAATATCTAAGTTTACCAGAAAATTGAATTTGACGATGAATTTTCAAATTTTGCAAAAATCAATAAATGACTGACATACATTATTAAACCATGAGCAAAATAAATTGTCATGTAACATCCCTGATCTTCATTTACATTCTTCATTAGCTTGGACTGTGGCAATAGTAATTTCTATTATTTTTATATTATTTATCATATTATCAGTGACTATATATTGTCTATCACCAAATAAGAAAAAACTTAAAATAATCATATCTTTCTCAGAATGCCTGTCTCAGTCATAGCTGGTATTATTGTTCTAATAGCCATTATAATAACAATTTCATTTATTCATGTGCTTTATGAAATATTAAAAAGAACAAACTCGCCTTATAGTGAACAAATCAAAGACAATAAATATAGGGTATCATTCGACACAGTTATGAACAATAAAAGTGAACCCACCAAACGCACGTTGGATATTGAATCTCAATGCTCAACTTCATTACACGTGGAAACTATAATGAACAGTACAGCACAAATATGTACAATTAGGGACCTCGTGTATAAATATTAAAGCAGTTCATAGCAACCACTAATTCATACCACCGACTCGAGGATAATGAAGCCTAGTAAGGCGGAATCTGCCTGTTCTGTGGAATAGTGAAATTGGAAATTTATTAAAATATATTTAGAGATTTCTACAAAGTGCGAATACTTTATCAATAATGAAAAGTGTTTAAGGCCAGTGTAAAATAGTATAAAAATAGTGCAACAAAACGTAGTTTTCTCACTATTTTAACCAGAAGGGGAATGCAATATCCCATGTGTTCACAGATACGCGTATATTACGTAAGTGATCTGACAGTGTTTATGTATGTAAATAGGTAATCAAAACAAACAAATCAGTGGCATAAACAATGGCAGACGACAGACAACTCCACACCAAAATATCAGATGGAGCTGATATCAAGAGATAGAGGGAACCGGAATCCATGGAGGAGAAGCATGGAGGACTACCCCTACACCTATAAAACACAGCAGCACGGACTACTTGGTATCACTTACTCTTGGGTGGTCAAACTCCTCTTTCTTCACCTGTCCACAGAGGGCTTCGCTTCCAGGACATCCTGATACACAGTGGGATTCGTTTCTGGTATCATTCTGCACATACAGAGGGCTTCGCTTCTGGTGTGTACTCTAACTAACTCAACCTAATTGCACACAGAGAGTTACGCTTCTAGTGCATCCCAGACACACAGAGGGCTTCGCTTCTGGTGTCTTCCTTTCGTGCACAGAGGGTTTTGCTTCTGGCACGGTACCTCATCCCTGCCTCTCCTTGGAGAACACCCCTCAAGGAGAAGACGTCCGCACTAAACAATTCTGTAATTAATAGTCTACGGGACGCTAATTTTGTTAACCTATTAGCAACTTGTTCATTTATCAAATTTATAATAAAATTGGTTAAGAGGTAAAGCCGCAAACCAGTGTATTATTCGCTGTACCTATGGAACTCTGAGAAAGGGCCGCGAAAACATTAGGATATATTTAAACCCAATCCTGCATTCTTATTGTCAGGTAAACAACCATTATTATTGTCTCTTTTTGTATAATGACTCTGCTACCAGCATTGCGTCCCAGAGTGGCGAATGTTGAATGGTTTATTTGAAGAAATAAATGCTGTACACCACAATAAGAATATCCAGACAAATCAGGACGGAAGTACTCCAGGTAAATATCTTTGTCAATTAATTCCTTCCAGATAATGACAAACTCTGAAAGATCTGGTGGCAGTGGTGGTTTCAGTGTTGCAACGACCATATGACTCTTCCATGATTTTTTACAAGAGGGAAAGAATATATTCGATTATTATCAAGCGTGGTAATAAATAAAATAATTTGAGCACTTTGTGTTCAGGAAAACAGTTTCTTCTATAAAATGATATAGAAGAAACATTTGCCTAACATTCTTCCCTAACATTTGCTTTATTATGTAGCTTGCAGGAAGAGTATAATCTGCTTCTTCCTGTCTTAATACGCAAACAATCTAAATTTTTGCACTATCATTTCATCTAATTTATTCGTGACCAGAGTGTTCTGTTTCAGAATTTGAACTTTATTTATGGCCTTTAAGCATCTACGGCTCAGGCCACTATTCGGAAAGGTATCGTCCAGGGCCTATGTTGAAGCTGCCATCTCCGACTTTACCTGGTGTGACTGAGGAGAATCCATACAAAAACGTCAGTCAGGATGGAGGGTTACTGGAATCGAACCCACGATCTACTGAATGCTACACCAATGCTGTACTACTGAATTACTGCGGCTCGATTTCTGTTTTAGAGTTCTGCTGCAAGCACAGTGTAAATGAATAGTAGCCAATCACGTATATATGGTAGTGGAATTCTGATACGACTACCATTTTCATATTTCGAGCTTGTGTGATTTATCTAACATTTTATCATCAGAAGCTATAAATAATGATAAAGCCCAGATCCAGTTGCCTAGAGGTTACTTCCGTAGACTTTGAAACTGCGCTTGAGAAAGAAACTGGTTCAAGTCTTACTGTCGGAGAAAATGGTTGAGAACTGTGACCCCTCATATCTCGAGAACCAGTAGTCTTCACAACAAGGCACATCAACTCAAGAGATCAAGGTCTCTCAAGGTTTACTGGTTTACTACTACCATGCCAAGTTTAGTCCCGATCAGGCGGGTTCTACCCGGCGCGTACAATATATGAGTTTTTTGTTACTTTTCTAACGAAAAGATCAAGAGAAGAACGAAACAAACTGTTTCCAATTAAATGAACTGTATCGTAGTGAGTATTGCTTTTCGTCTGCATGCAGTGTTTTGGATATATACACGTTTATACATATGGTTGCCATCCTATGTCCAAATCAAACCTGATGATCTGTTTTTTTTTTACTTTTGGGGAATAAAACCAGTTTACTGTGAGTACACACCAACTTTAACCCTCATATCTCCGGAACCAGTAGTCTGCAAAAAAATAGGATTGCACATATATACTAAGGAGTTCAAGGTTCCTCCCCACTTTAATAAGAGTTACGCCAGCTGGATATAATTGGCGTTTTAAAAACAAAAGAGTGATAAGCAGCACGTCCCAACACACACACAGCACTTTCGCAAAGTCATACAAGCACTTTTCATTCATACTTTGATTATTTGCTTCGTCATATCCTTCGTATAGTTAAAATTAATTAATTAATAATAATACGGTCGATTTAATTTATAGAAAAATAGGCAATCCCACGTGGCTTTCCGGGGGATATCCAGGGGGTCTCCATATGAGATGAATGGTTCTTATTGCCCATAGAGTTATCCCACGGACGTCCTTAGGACATCGCTATGGGAACTTGAGAAATCTGACGTTAATGGGATCTAAATGGGGCGTCCCAGGGAAGTACTCTGCTATGTGAGCACATGCCTAACTCTCATGGAATATTACCTTGTACATCAGAGGAACATTTATTCCTGTAGGTCAACCTTCAGCTATTTAATTCATATTACTTAAGGTGTGTTCTTCGACAAAGCTTCCCTGTACCTTTTTTTTTGTTTCTCGGACATTAGCACATATTTTTCTACACTATGGACAACTTCAATCAATGACTTATCTTTTTCAGCTACATTATTAAGCAAATACAATCTAAATAACAAATCAGCTATGTAAATTAATTTTACTGGCAAAAACTTAACATTGAGATCATATTTCAGAAGCCTAAGCTTAATCCTTTGCAATCTACTTGACAAAGCATTAGACACAATTTTGTTCATTATTGACACAAGTGTTTCACCATATACAAAATCAAGAAACTTATTCACAACACACAAAACTGCTAAAAAAAATTTCAACCTGACTGTAACTTTTTTCTGTTATGGTTAAGGCTACAGATGCAAACACTACTGGTTTACTATCCTGCAGTAAATAACAACCTAATCCGTCTTTGAAACTATCACATTCTATTTCTACTCGCTTCTTGGATCATATATTGACAATGTTGGTGGCGAACTTACCAGCTGTTTCATGTCATTTAGTGCTTTTCCGAGCACTGGCAACCACATGAATTCTACATTCTTCTTGAATAACGCTCTGAGGAGCGTTGAGATAGTTGACAAATACTCTCTGGAACTCTAGCTTACTCTTAGGACTTTCTAACTTAAGAATAGCTTCTACAAATTCAAGGTTGGAACGAACACCTATTTCAGAAATAACATGACCCATGAATTTTACTTCCTTTTGTTTGTATTGTAATTTCTATTCCTTCAATTTAACACCAACTTTCCTAGCCTGATCTACAACATTTTTAAGTATTTCAACGTACCGTTCTTCACTCTCAGAGGTGATTAAAATATCGTGGAAATACACAATAACTTCATTTATTGAACCAAACACCTCATTATTAATTTTTTTGAATATTTCTGGAGTACAACTTGCCTCCAGAAGGTAATTTAGTGAATCTATATACAAATTGCTGAGAAAGTACATAACTTACTAGGCGTTTCGTCAGGCTCTATCTGATAGAACCCATCTTTACAATCAAGAACACTAAACACTGACTTGTTACTCAAGTTAACTCTCAATTCCTTTAGCATCGGAATAAGACAATAATCTTTTTCAGATCGTGCAGTTCAATACATAATCTTACCGAATTATTTGTTTTTTCTACTAAGGCTAAATTACTCACCCATTTTGATGTGTATCAACTTTGACAATAATAAGCGAATGCCTATTCAGCTTTCATTTTCATTTTTCTCGCAAAGCTATCAGTACTCTGCGTGGTGGCCTAGCTAAAGATATCGTTACTGGTAATCGAACATTTTGTTTTGAAGGTACCTAACCCTTGAAATAAATCTTTATTTTCTTTAGTGAATTCTTCCTTGTCAGTATCTTGTACCTTTAACTTAACTCACACCCTATTTAATAATTTCTAACTTTGAATTTTATACGTGGTGTGGACATAATAATGGGTCGCTTAGGAAAAGAAAACATCCTTTTTGTACTATGTTGGAACGCATAACCTACTGGAGTTAAAAGTGAGACATCCTAACACGAATACAGCTTGTTTAGCATATCCCCTATTTACTACTAGTCTTTTAGTGGGGTGAGGGAACAGTGTTGCAGTGACAGTGTTTCATTTCCAGCTGGTGAAAAGTTTTCAGTTCCTTGTTAGTTCAACATCATATTAGATGGAAATTTGGAAAAAGTAATCTAAGACTTTCAAATTAAAAAGCTTGTGGTGTTTATGCAAATAATTAAAATCTGTGTGAATGTTGCAAGAAATTTGAAATACCATAAGAAGTTATAACTTTGTCTGCTAACTTTTCTTTGCAAAATAAGCTTTTACTTTTAATGTTAGTTTTTGAAAGTACAAAATCAGTGTTTTAATTTTAATGTCAGTGTTTTGATTTATGAAATCGGTGTTTTAATTTTAATGTCAGTGTTTTGTTTTATGAAATCAGTGTTTTAATTTTAATGTCAGTGTTTTGTTTTATGAATTCAGTGTTTTAATTTTGTATGTCAGTGCTTTGTTTTACAAAATCAGTATTTTTACTTTATAACTGAAATATTATCACAACGAAAGTATCTCTTGATTTAAGAGAATTCGAGTGTGCAATTTTAATATTATCGAAGTAAAATATGATCAAATATTCATCTCAAAACAATCTTTGAATAATATTATTCATTATGATCCACTAAATAAAAGTTCACGAACACTAAGTGTGAGATACTTAATACTACACATTAGTAAATATTGGAATTGTGCTGATATGGATGGAAATAAACTTGAAATGCGGGAATTTCTCTATGAATGATATCCGGAGATGAACGGCTTATGTTGCTGGCAGCTATTAGAATTACTATCCCTGTAAAATTAATGCTCTGTTGTCATGAAAGAACAAGATTGGTATGGGAAATTCTGTAGAAAATGTCGGCAAATATTAACGAGACTATCCAAGAAAAGTTTTACGATACCTTCCAGTTAAACTTGTACTTCAATGTTTTCGAAACAAAGTTTATCATTCTTGAGCATTTAACTTTAATATTATCTTAACGACAGTTACTCTTGATAGATTCGCAAAGTTAATATCGAGATTTGCCACTTAAGTAATTTAGGGGACTCACACTCTTGTTTGGTGTTTATTATGAACAATACGAAATACTGTGATATTTTTAAATAGATTGCGAAGCTACACTTGTAAACTAGTTAATACTTTCTCTCAACTTGCTACTGCGCATCTGTTCTGCGCATGTTATATTACCACCTCTTACTCCCCCACACCATCTCCCTCTTGGTACCTGCGCGCGCGCGTGCTTCATGATATATTCGGAAAGCATCTCCATCATGCCAGCATTTGTATCTAGCTTTTGAAGTGTGAATATCTAGTTGTGGAATCTTATATATTTCTCTGTATCGCCTTGGTGTTTCGACTAACTGGTACGTTGCGGAGAGAAAAGCTTTTTTCCAGTGCTCTATCAACTTGATGTTTGAGAGTCTGTTACGTTGCGAAAAATGTTGTACCCTATCCCCGTGTTCAGAAATTGTGACGAAGTCTTGCTGATTGATGTGATTTGAAACTTTGCTTTTCGATTCAACAAGATGTACAACGTTGTTGATGCTCTTCTTACTGATCTTACTGATCTAGAAGTCTGTAGCTATGACTACCCCGCAAGGGTACTTGAATGCTGGAAACAGTTATGTTACTACAAGATGCTGGGATTTCAATCTCGTACAAGTGATCAATCAATCAATGGAACTTCTGCCTCATTACTTGCTATATTATTACTGGAATGACGAGGAAGCAGATCTACAAACCTGTGAAAATTCTCAAGACATTTTAGATCTTGCAGATTATGTATTTTTAGTACTATGGAATTCAAATAACTTGCTTGGGAGTATTATTATGAATTATTCAACGATCCTATTGAACTAATTCCGGAGGAAGCAGCACTATTCTTTGGACTGGATACACAAGAATACAGTGATGTTACTTTGGAGTCATGGAGTAATGAAGAAATTGGTAAATGTAATGTTGATGAAGATGGTGATTGCAGTATGAGTGATGTGTGTGTAATATGTCAGACGGTGAGGACAACGAACTTAGTATGGTGGAGGAGAAGAAGGATAATGATTAAGTTGCTATGGAGAGGGTGAGCAGTGACGATGATGATGAAGTTATTAATATTACTGTGGAACTATGGATAAAAGAACATGATGCACTTAAGATGTATCGTGAAGGGTCTGGAACACAATTTGAAATTGTAAGTGAATCACGTTAAAGCTATAATAATTATCCTTTACATGGACGAGAAATTACAATTCGTTCTGTAGCCACATCAATTAGCGATCCTGAGAAGTTTGTAAAGAACCTATTTCAATTTGAAACAGATCGTTTACTTCATGATGTAGATCTCGATTCAAAGGTTAGTTTTACTACAGAAAGTTCAAATTCTAAGTTAGGAAACGTATATTCTATAGAAAATATTCATTACATTTAAATTTTGAGCTCATATTAGTGTCTTGAGAAAGATTGCAAATGTTTTAGACTAGAATGAAACATTCTTGTTAGCCGAGAAGGTAGTAATCACCGATCCTGTTCGTGGACAGGGACGATCCGACAAAGTCAAATATTTACCATTTGTAGATTATCTCCAGAAGCAAATAATTATAGTTGATGAACTTTCTGATTGCCGTGCTCGTGCTAAAGTATTAGCAAAACTACAAGCGAATAAAGAATTTGGAAATGCAAAATATATGAAGAACCACACTAAGAAGTGGGCATCTGAAGTTAGAGAATTATGTTACTCGGCAGGCGTAGATTTACTTAGTAAGAATGCAGGAAGCATTAAAGATGTGGACAAGTTTCAGAAGTATTTTGGAGACGAATATCAAATAGTAGTGTATGTACTTATGTCACAAACACGAGAGTATGCCAAGATGTTTGTTGGACCGTCAGCAGAGAGGAAATAATGTTTACGATATGAAGAGAACCACTACGATGTAATTGAGACCATTACAGCATTTCTGGGAAGTGATGGTTATTGCGATCATTGCCTTTCCTCTTATAAGGAACGTCGCTTTCAAAAATGTGAATACTTATGTTGGTTTCGTGAAGAGTATCATCCCGACATGCAAAACAATGATGAAAGTAAAATTCAGTGTAATAAGTGTTATCGCACATTCGCTAATCAAACATGCTTTGATAACCACAAGTAAAAAGAAAAAGGTACGCCTGTATGTCACTATGTACAACTTTGTCCAAAGTGTGGTGTCAAGATAGATAGATATACGCAACAGAAAGTCTAAATATGTTTGTAGTGAGCATTTTTGTAAACTGTGTTTCATGTATGTGAATGAATTGCATTCGTGTTTTGTAAAGCCAACAAAACCAAAACGGGTAGAGGATTTTTTGTATATAATACTTGACCTTGAGACAATGTTCTTGGAAATAGATGAAAATAATGAACGTAAGCATCAGCCCAACTTAATTTGTGCAAGTCAACGTTGCCATAAATGTAAAGATATCGATGACGAAAACCATAAATGTACTGTGTGTGGTCATTCAGAAGGAATTAGGGATTTTGTATTTTATAACATGGAGGTGTTTATTAATCACGTACTGCAAAAAGGCTACAAATTTACAAAAGTGTTAGCACTTTCACACAACGGCTCTCGGTTTAATATATCATTTGTTGCCCGAGACTTATTGGAATATCAGAAATTAATTCCTCATTTTATTACTCGAGGAAATAAAATTATACAGCTAAGTATAAACAATATCATTTTAGAGACACTTACTTGTTCATGGGCATTCGATTAGCTGACTTAGCTATAACTCTTGGTTTGGATTAATCTCTCAAGAAAGGTGATTTTCATTACTTATCCAATATCCCCAAAATCAGAATTCCAAAGGACTGTATCCCAAACTTGACTTTTATGATATTGACAACAAATCACTGAAGAGTCAGAAGTAATTACTGCATGGATCATGATTGTGTAGAGTCGGAAAAGATCTTTGATTTCCAGCATGAATTGCTAGAATATTGCTGGAATGACGTCCGTATACTATCTTTGGCTCTCATTCGGTTTTCAAATCTCCTTGACGCTAAAACAGATAGACTTCAATGTTTTCTTCATACAAGCACCATTGCTGCTTGCTCAATGGAATGCTTTCCCTCCCTTTGTTAACAAGAGGACTGTATTCCATTATTCCTCCATTAGGATTCCATCATCGTGATCATCAAGGAAAGAAAGCACGCCAATGGCTTAAGTATATGCATCATGAACCCAAAATTACACTCAAGACAGCTGAAAATGGTGGTGAAGTCCAATACAGACATTTTAAATTGGATGGGTATGATAAAATGAGTCGTACTGGGTTCGAATCTTATGGATGCTACTGGCACGGATATACTTGTATATCGCAACATCGAAATCTTCCTATTGATGAAGAAGGGCGTACCTTACAGGATCGGTATGATGCAACATTAGCTAGAAAAGAATTTCTTGAAACTACTTGCGGTGTAAAGCTTGTGGAACAAAGGGAATGCGAATGGGATGAGGTTGTTAATACTTCTTCTGAAATTCAATCATTCATTCGAGAACATTGCCATAATGTTTAAGAACCATGACGTCCGAAAGACGCATTTAAGGGAGGGCGCACAGAATATTTTCGTGCATTGAACAAGTGTGATGAAAATATTTGGAATATGCTAACGTTACTTTCTTCTACCCATGGGTTATGTCTAAGAGACCTATCACTACGGGTCAAGTGAAAATACAAAAAGGTTTCACTGCCAAAGTGCATATGCCCGATCAAAGTAAAATAGATGGATTCGTGATCTGTAAAGTTCTGCCACCTAGTGATCTAGCCATTCCACCTCTTTCATATAATTCTCACAACAAACTCGTTTTTGGTCTGTGTCGAACTTGCATAGACGTGCTGAATACTGGAGATTATAACAATAGTCAAAGGGAACGTGCTATCAAAGGTGTATTCTGTACTCCTGAGCTTCATGCTGCGTTAAAGAAAGGGTATGTTATACTTGAC
>JAGDQP010049973.1:0-14361 GCA_022664845.1 Lepisma saccharinum | reverse complement strand
CAAAACAGATCGTATTCTATTTGCTATACATTTAAGAAATAACTTAGGATCGATGTTTTGCATGTGTATCAGCCTTAAATTATTACTGGATGATATTTGTTTACTTTTCTTTTTTAATAATATGCCAATGGACGTAAAAGAATCACCTACTACTAGTGGTAAATCCCAAAATGAATTAAATAACTTTACCATATCAGCCACTACTCTCTCTTTATAACGAACCGCCCACTTAGCTCCTAGACCGTCCCATCCTCTCGATGCTGAGAGATTTAACTGCGTAAGAGCAATTTGTATTTCCTCAATTGTAAACGGTTGAATTAAGCCTTTTTGTTCGTGTTCGTCTAATATATTCATACTCTCTAAATTAAACGCCTTTAGGATATCAAAGTCTTTTATGGGCTCGTTGTCACTAAAGAATTGTTTATATTGAGTGGTTATTGCTTCATAAACCTCATTACCACGGGATATAATGTTCTCGTCATTTTGAAATTCATTTATGAAGCGTTGATTGTATTTTTGTTTATCAATACACACTTGAGCTAAATTAACAGTTTCAGTTAATCCACATTTTTCTAGTTTAAGACGTTTTTTAATACCATAGTGTTTGTGGAGGTATAATTTATTTATTTTACTTTCACAATATTTGACTTTGACGAGCTATTTCGTATCTGTCATAGAGCGTTGATTATACTCTGTCAAAAGGTCTTGGTAATAATTAATTAGTTTCATTTTATCGTGAAAATACTCTTTCGAAAAACATTTATATTCATAAATAGGTCTTTTCTTTTTTTTACCCACATTTGCAGAGCATTTTTTCCGTATGGTTTACAATTATTTTCATCGTTCCATATGTCCGTAGTTATTTGAGAAAAACTGTCAAGTTCCAGTAACTCTTCATTAAGATGCCACGTATAGGATTCATGCAGATTGAGATTTAAGTCCCATTGCACAGCACTGTACAACATTAGGTGATCGGAAAACGCCAAACGTTTTACTTGAATTTTTTTAAATGAACTGATCAATTCCGGAGCGCTAAATATATAGTCAATTTTACTTTGACCTGTATTTGACATGGTTATTAAAGGAACATGAGGGTTCACTTTTTTCCATATTTCACATAGCTTAAATATTTCTATTACCCGTTTAAATGATGCACTATAATTATGATTCGATGCTTGACCATTAGCCTCGTAAATTGAGTTAAAATCACCGAGTAAGATAAAACGGCGTTTTCCTAGTCCTTGCAGAACACTTACTAATTCGTTTTTAAACAAATCGTCCCGTTTTTGTTTCATTTCTGAACCACGGAAAAAATATACATTGATCAGAATTATCTCGTCTATTTTGACAGCATAAATTCTACCTGACGTGGATTTATAGTATTCACTTACATGTATGTCCTGTCTAATAAGATATGAACATCCTGTATGGCTTTCAAAATCATAATTTTTCAAATAATTATAATTACGCACATTAATATTGTGGTATGAAATTTCCTGACAGGCTAAAATGTGGATGTTCGCTTCTTTGATACTTTTTTCTAATATTTTAGATTTAGTATTACTGAAACTATGACATACGTTAAACGTAGCGATATTGATATCATACCTTCTCTGCATATTATCGGAAAGACCCGATAGTGCAAAGGTTTGTTGTACATAACCGGTTAGAAACTCTGTTATCACAATAAACAAAATAAATGTCACTTCCATTTTGATTATTTCTACTTATGTCTTGCAAGATTATACATTGAAAGGCCGATAATTTGCATGCCACATCTTCAATAGCACTAATGTCCTTGGAGAAGCACTTCCCAAAAAAGTTATTCGTTATTGTCTAAATTCATGAGTCGCTTATTACCTTTCAGTCCTTTTAATTGTCTCTGACGCTTTTTTGTAGTAGAGGTTGTCTTAAATGTATTACTCACCTCAGCTATTCGTATTCGTAATTTCGGGATTGTACCTGCATGACGGTCCGTTTCTGCTTCCTCAGCTGGCATCGACAGCAGCTGTTGCTCCTCACTTGTCGGTGTTAAACTTAGTTTTGCATCCACTTGTGTTACCAAAGCATGAGAGTCTAAACTTACTTCCAGGTTTTCTGCGGGGGGTTGAAAATGGGAATCTTCCCCTATGTTGACACTGTCACACCCATTTTCCACTGACACCTTTACACACTCTAATTTTTCGATGATATCACTATCAATATCATGAATCTTCACTCGATTTATTTCATCTCCACTTCCACTTTCAATAGTTTCATCATTCAGGGATGTTGCCACTTCTTGAATTGTGGGGGGACAAAAACGTCGATCTCTTCCACTATCTTCTCGTTTTCCGTCTTCTTGTCTTTCAGCATACAACGAGCTTCACTTAGAGTCGGAAAATCATATTTATTGACCACCAAAGGGGTTTCCGATTCCTTACCAGACGTAGTAGGGTCAGATGTTTGTTCACTCACTTTTCCACTATTTCCTCCGTTGGACAGCAATTGGATATTATAAGATGCCAATTTTACATAGGACGGGATGTTTTTCTTGACACTTTTGAAGTAAAGCAGCCGGCGACCACTGTACACCTTGAAACGTAGATTTGCTTTATCAGTCAATTTGACTATTTTTGTGATTTCGCCAAATTGGGCTAGATTTTTACCAAGAAACGCATCAGAGACCTCAAGAGGGATTGTGAAAGCAGTTATTACTAGTTCAATCGGACTTTCAATATACACTGGTAGAATATATCGGATTTTCTCATATGTAAACGGAATTTCTCCGTTGCAATTTCGAACTATTCTTTCCGCTATTTGTAATAACGTTGCTTTCATGTAAAGTTTTTTTTTATAGTTACGCACTTCCAGAGATTGTATTTCATCTTCAAATATTTCAAAAGCATTATATACTAATTCATGCAAATCGTGAATATTTGGATTAGGAGGTAATCCACTTAAATCCACGCACACAGTATTTTTTTCTCTGGTAAGTATATGCTTCATTTTCCATTGCACACATTTCAAAATACTCGAAATAATATATCCTTCTTTCAAATACAATCAACACCCGGTGAGCATTCACCCAATTTCACACTCGCCCACTTCCCTTCTCCTCGTTGGCAAAACCAGCAAAAGTTCCAACACGGAGCTCGACACCGCACAGCTGTACCGCACGAACACCTAACTAGAACTGACAAAAATGGATAGAAAGAAATAGTATAAGTGGTGAACAGCGTTTCTGTATGCCTTAACACGTCAGTTAGTTCGTTTTATTCATTTAAAATTGATTTTTATTTTTAATACCTTTTAAGATATTGATATAGTTTGGTAGCTTCAACACTAATTTATATCAGCTCTTTTTTTCATTTTCATGATTAAATCATAAGATATCTTCTAATAATGCTCTTTAGAACTCATGTATTTAAAAAGGATTACCTCTTTTTTCTGTAAAAAATGTGGGTTTTTACATCCGACAATCGTATACTTTTTTAATGAATGCTAGTGAAGTATTTTTCAAGAACTTAAAAGCACATAAATTAATAGTGCTCGTTACTGCCATCTGTTAACAATTTAACGTACTTGTAGGCCGTGAATATATTGAATAGTTTTAATATGTCATTGTATAAAATAATAATAAAAGCATGTAAGAAACAAAAACGTAAATTGAAACTTTCACATTGAAGTTACTCTTGCGTTTCGTGAAGTAAAATAAAACACGGCCATTGATAGGATTCGAACAGCCTTAGGTGAAAGTATAAAAAATTAAAAGTTGCATGCACTAACCAACTTTTTTTAAAAAAAAAAAACTTAGTTCGCCCTAAGCGGGCCATTTCCTTATACAATTTATTCAGTTATCCCTATTCCAGTTTTACCTTTACTGTTTCAACCTAACTACTGACAACACAGTTAAAATCATATCCATGCCCAAGGCGGGATTCGAACCCGCGATCCTGGAATCGATAGACTACCGCACTAGCCCGCACGACCACCTGGATCGGCAACTGAGCTAAATTTACAAGATATGAACAGTAGCACGAACGAGCGATAAGAAGAACATTGCAAGTTAAGACTGCCCCCTGTCTATGTTTCGAGCAATTTCTGTTATTAAAAACATGTTTTGGTGTTTAAACTTATTGAAGTGTGTTCTGCAGATTTGTACATTAATTATTTCGTTAAGTGACAAAGTAAGTGCTCTTTCTCTCTTTTGTTTTTTTGTCTTCAAACTTCTGAATAAGGAACGTAACATAGGGAGAAGCATATAGCTACGGAAGTACAACGGATTGTTTACGTCAAACCAATCAGAGGATGATTTTCGTTGTATGACGTAGGAGATTGAATTCTCAGTATTTCATGCTATATTTCTACGTAACGGAAAACCGTAGCGCTGAAATTAAAAAAAACATTATGTTATTTAATCCGATGTACACAAACAAACTGTAAAATATATAAGGACGGGGAAAACGGAAATGTCCATTATAAGCCTTACCTTTGATAGTATCAACTCCGAATAGTTGGACTGCACTGTGTTCCCCCTGGTATGATAAATAGTAGAAATAAACAGGCATTGCGCCCAATGCAGCATGCAATTTCGCAGCTCTTACTGATCCATAAATGAAGTTCATGTCAGTATCAACCTGAAAAAAATACACACAAGAAATATTATTATTAGAAGGAAAACAAAATTGATTCAAGGAAAAGGTAGTACGCTCCAAAATCGTATATGATTTACCGCCTCTGTCGTCAGTTGAAAATCCACCCTGCAATCAAACCAAGGAAAGAAGAAATAGTGGACCAGGACGGAACCCACAACAATAGTGAAACCCCAATCTGCAACATCCCAATGGAATTCCCCTACATCAACAATGAAACCAACATCGACATGAAACACACTATCAGTGATCTAGTGTACGTTCTTTACTGATCGTGACAAGAGAAAAAAAGGCTATGCACTGAGGGAAATGAAGTTCAAGGAACCTACTCTGCTTTGAAAAAGTTAAAGCCAGAGTTATTATCTATAAATCATCATTTTTAGTGTAAATAAGTGATAGTGTTATTATTTTCGCTTTCTCATCAGGGGTGTACACCAGACCATTGTCAGATTAAAGAATATAGGCATAGTCAGTTTCCACATGGATTGGTCTGACGTAATTAGCTTCGAAATTTTTTCATCTCACCTGTTACGTTGAAACGTTGTGATATTTTCCTTTTATCAATCTTTGCAATTGATTGATATGTGGCTTAAAATTTTTATTTCTGCTACAAATAATTTGCTTGTGCAGACGGTTGCGCAGTGTAACTAATTCTATTATATCTGGAGGAAGTTCAAGTGTGGGTGAGCGCGGCTTTAAGTTTAGAACAAATGCTTTTACGAATCTTGAATAGCATATGTCAGTGGTATGGAAGCTGTTTCCAGCTCGTCTGTTGCTGAAAGGGTGACTTGAGCTGGTAGTCCGGTGAAAATTTCATTTCGAAATTTATTCAGTCCGCCCTTTTGTAATCAAAACGTGGTGTGAATACGTTTCCCTCTGTTTACATATTTATTAATATGGGGATGAAGCGCGCCAATTCAAGAATTTATAAAGTAGCACATATGGGAACGCGCCCCACATTTCTTTTTCTTAATACATAAACTTTTTTCTTTTAGAACGAATTATTTCAGAAAAGTGTGTCTTGAAAAAGTTTTTTTTTTAATTACTTTTTCGAGTTACTTCGGTCTTCGGATACATTTTCTCAAGCTAAATGTTTTGTGACCCAAATCCTAAAGTGTTCTGCAACCAGTGAATCTCAGGCTTGTATTTATTTTAGGATAAAGAAGTCCATATAAAAAAATATATTAAAATGTGCTTCTAGAATATATAAATACCTAAAAAGGAAAGTAACAATGGAATATTGTATTGTCACCCAACTTACGTCCCTGTGCAAAATTTCATCATTCTATGACGTCGGGAAATGAACTAAATTAACGTTGAAAGATTTGAGGACACCACGAATCATTGTAAAGTAAAAAAAAATCTAAAAAAATAGTTTTCATTATCTTTACAAGTTCGCCATAAACAATGTACACTCGGATCCCAAATATTGTCGATTGGTACATTTTCTAAGTCTGCATATATACTATGTTGCCCATGCTCAGTGTTGGGAGATTGCCCAAAGTTCCGAACGAATGTGTGTGTACTACTGTCTTGAGAACAGTGACATTTTAATATTCAAAATTTTCCAGTGGCCGGCTATCTTTACTAAGGTCTCCGTCACATCGGACTAATACCCAGGCGTATCATATCATATCAAGGAGCTTACACAAAATCAAGCCAGTATTTAGCTTGAATGTACAGATGCTTATCAGAATAATGGACACACCTGTAGTTGGCAACACGTCAGATGTATGGGTTGGCAGTGGTGTCGTGGCGACCGCAGCGCCGGACTGCTGGTGGTGGTGTGTTAGGTCGGTCTCCATACTACGTCAGGCGTCGTGGAACAGGAATGTGCAGTGGCTGCAGCAGACGGAGGTAGTGTAAAATGGGAGACCTCTCAGAGTTTCAAAGAGTGCAAATTGTTGGTGCGCGGTTATGTGGAGTGAGTGTGACGGCAGTACCTAGTGTGTTAGGTGTGTCGCCAGGGACAGTGTCGAAGGTGATGACGGCCTACACAACACACGGGAAAACCACATCGGGGAAGCGGAACAGTGGGCGGATGAAAAGCATCAGTGACAGGGCACGCCGGGTATTAAAGCGCATTGTCACGCGGAACCGTCGTGCCACTGCGGCGCAAGTGACGGAGGAACTCAATCAGCACCTCCCCCAACCTGTTTCGACAATCACAGTCCGCCGCGAATTACATGACATGAACTTACGGGGTCGTGTTGCACGGGCCAAACCTCTCATCAGGGACCAGAACGCTTTAGCACGCCGCAAATGGTGCCGCGACCATGCAACTTGGACCGTTCACGACTGGAAACGTGTGGTATGGTCGGATGAGTCACCATTCACCCTATTCCAAACCACGGGCCGTGTTTATGTGTGGAGAACGCCCAAAGAAGCGTATGATCTGCAGTGTCTCCGCCCAACTGTGAAACATGGCGGCGGCACGGGGATGCTGTGGGCCGCAATATCATGGTTTTCATTGGGTCCTGTGGTCACACTTCGCGGACGCATCACTGCCAACGATTATGTCGCAATTTTAGGAGACCACTTGCATCCTATGGTCCGGATGTTGTTCCCGGACAATGACGCCATATTCCAGGATGATAATGCACCCATTCACACAGCTGGAGTTGTTGCAGCGTGGTTTGAGGAACATCGGGATGAAGTTCAACACCTCCCCTGGCCCGCCCAATCCCCAGATCTCAACATAATTGAACACCTGTGGTCCATCTTGGAAACACGGTCCGGCGACGATTTCCACCTCCATCCTCTCTCACAGAACTGGCCGATGCCCTGCACGAGGAATGATGTAATATTACACTTGCTACCATTCACGACCTCTATGCTCCATCCCACGTCGCATCAAGGCTGTTCTGAAGGCGAAAGGTGGCCCGACACCATATTAACCTGGTAAGTTGCACTTTCGATCAGGTGTTTCCATTATTCTGATAAGCATCTGTATGTTGAACTTACTTCTATCAATTTTTCTATAAGCTCGGGTCCTAGTGGCTTTTCTTGAAAGTAGAATTCTTTGATTTTACGACTTATCTCCTTCGATTTCTCTTTCTTTTCATAATGATATTGGATTGGAGCGAAATGATCGAATTCATCATTCATCTTTTTCAGGTTTTCAGGATCTAACAGGAAGGCTAAAATAAAAGAAACAAGCAAAAATAAGTTTATAACAAAAATCTTAGGGCAGGCGAAATGACAACGTACTAAAGGGCATATAGGATAACCTGGGGATATTCTAATGAAAAGGGGCTGTCAATCAGAAGGAAAAGAAAAGGTCAAAATCTTTATGTGTTGCTATATTTGGTACTTCAGGTGAAAGAGCGAAGACTGATAAAAAATATTACAAATCACGGTCATATCCACCTATTCCCAGATAGCATGCCATCTTGCAACAAGGTTGTCAGTCACTTGCTTTGAGTTTGTCAAACTTAATATTGTTTTGACTAACATGGAACTACACCGTAAAAACTGTATCTCTGACTTGGGAATAAAAAAATCCAATTTTTCTACTCAAAATTTTTAAGATGCAGTGGCGAACCCAGGGTTGGATTTAAAAGGGCGGTTCTGGACCTCCCAGTTCTTGGTACGGAACAGATTAATAGAAACCAAAACGATGGTAAAATATGAATCTCTGGGTCCGTCACTCCCTCTGATAAGTAGGTAGTACAATGTCCTCCCAATTTTTGAGAATCAGTGACGGGTACAGGGATATATATTTTAGCTTCATTTTTCTTTTAATCTGTTTCCTCCCAAGAAATGGGAGGCCAAGAACCACCCCTCTAAACCCAACCCCGGGTTCGCCCTGCCTTTTAAAAATTGTGAGTACAAAAATTAGAATTTTGTACTCCCAACTCAAGGATACAATTTTTACGGTGTATCTTGTTGGAACCAGAGCTGATACGAATCACCTGGTCAATTGCGTCATTCGGATCAAGTTTTGGACCGCTTCTAGACTTCAGACCCAGCCTGACCTAGTGACTCGATTTAGACCCCGTAACCCATAGGACAAACCAGCGTGTTTAACTATTTCCTTGCGTTTGAATAGTGTTTCTTTCAGGGTTGACGAGGGATGAAGATATTACTGCCCACACCACGAAAAATACGAAGTCGAAATTCCCAGTTGATTATATTTTTCAGATGAGGTCACCGTGTCATTCGGGTGAGGGTGCGGACCGGGTCGCCGCCGGCGGATCACCTATGTTCGAATCAGGCCGGGTCAACAAAAGAGCCTGGTTTTGGCTCTGGTTATAACAACATAAGTGGATTGGTTGTAGTAACTAAACTAAGTCAAGCTTGCTGGAACAAGCAATTACGCGAGAAAGCTTGTCGAACTTTAAATTTAATTGCTGTGGTATCAGTGCGCTGAAGTCCCATCACGTTCTAGGATTGTTTCACCGTAAACTAATCTTCGCCCTTTCTGCCCTCTCTTGAGATGTGATCAACTAAAGTTGGCGATTGTGTGGTATAGTGACTAAAACATCTGATTGATGTGTGAGGATCCAGGGTAACTTTTTTGATTCGTTTAAGAATCACATCATCTTTTTTTCTTTGTTGTCTTATCAATGTTATTTCAACCTTGATTCTTGTAAACTGGGTTGTTTGATTCCACCTTTGTTTAAACCTATTTGGCTTAATTTCCCAAGCTTGTTTAGTTGCATTACCAACAACACATATACCTGTATATCAGTAGTTAATTCTCAATTCCAACTGATTATTAATTCTGACCTCATGGCATAGAATATGAAGTTCATAGAATGTGCAATCTCATTTATTGCCCATAGAGTATGTATTAAGTAGAAAGCGCAATTCAACAAAAACTTCATATCCTAAACCAAACCAGTATTTAGTTTGAATGTGTATTAGACTTACTTCTATCAATTTTTGTCCCACTTGTCAAAGAAAGTTTCATTCACTTTTGATTCCGATTGTAGCCCCTCTGATCGATATAGTCCCTTCATCAAAATTGCCTTGTCTATTCTAGGAAGAAAAAAAATTGGCACATTCCAAAACGAAAATATTGAAAATCTAAATGGAATATGTACAACTCCAGAGAACTGCATATAGCATAGAAATAGCATGCGCAACATGTCACCAAATTCGACACGACCGTTTAAATAGAGGTCACAAAATGCCAAGCAACACACGCACATGGAAATGACGTCATTTTTAGTCGAATATTGATGCTAGACGTCCAAATGACGGGTAAATGTCACAAATCAAACGACGTACGTAAAATTCCTCCAGTGATAGCTTGTTCCTGTATCTATTGGTTTCAAATACAACAACATATAAATGAACCAAAACAATCATTTGATCTACTTTTGTATTTTAACAGCATTTTAGAAACCAACGGCACCCACACAAAACAGATTAATCCGACAAATTCATTGTTTTACTCCAACTACATTGGCTAGTATAACGCAGTCGCTATCGAAAATAGTATGTCGTCAAAAACTAGAGGATAAGATATGACAGAATTACGTCAATTAAAAAACCAAAATGTCACGTAATAACGACGTATATTTCATTGCAAAGACGTGGTTTTAATTTTCTTTGACGATAATATAACGTCATGTTTACGTGAGTGTGTTGCTTGGGGTCCCAATCTGAAGTCATTTTCTCTGTACCTGCTTTTAGATAGAGACCAGCAGTCGTTAGATTCGGAGTGCATATAATGCAGCAATACCATTAGATACGATTGAAAGCCTCACCACGTTGAAAGCGATAAGAGAAATTAAGGTCTCTCTGAACCCAAATCTGAAGTAGATTTTTCTTTAACTACTTTCGTTTAAGCGCTATTATACCTTAAAAACTGAGTGCAACACTACTGTTAAAGAAAGTTGTAGCCTTACTATATTCAAATACTTCGACAGGCACTACGGCCTTTTGAAGTTAGCTGGAGGTGATAGCTGTTCTTTAGATGATGAAATACAGAGTAAATAGGACTTATGCTAAAACGGTGACGTGTATAGAGCACCTAGAGCGAGATCAGGACTCCCGTCAACTACCAATACGTAGGTCATTGTCATTGCAACCCGATGACAAGTGTCCGGCTGATATCAACACTTAACAGACGTTGACTTTCACAATCTAGCATAGTTTGTCGTCTTCTTTGACCAGGGTTACATGTCCACGCGCCCTATAAATTGCACTCTACCATCTGAAACGGATCACAACCTGTTCCTCTAGTGAGTTTAGTCCATTTAAGCTTTAATCTTGAAATAAAAACCAAAAATAAAACAGTTTGGGATGTTTGAGCATGCTTCCCGAAACACATCTGTAAAATTCTCCGTTTCCCGTGAAGTTTTGTTATCACGAAACACGGCAGTTCTCCCTGTGACGCTGACAAACGAGGCTGTTAGCGGAACTCACATATATACAGCTAATTTCGGATCTAGCAAACTATAATCCCGATTTTGATACTTGAACTTGCATTTAAAAGATGTTTGCCATACTAAGAAAAAAAAAAGGAAATGAGTTGGTCCTCCCTGGGACCCCATAGGGCGATTAAATTTTTTTTATATATATATTTCTGATGAAAGCACTTACCCCACACCATATAGGTGGCCGAAACTTACGGCATCTTAATCTCCGCTTCAATACCTTTCAAACGCTATATAACACGTCAAAATCGGTGAAGGGGTTCAAAAGTTATGACTTTTTAAGCCGAATCACAGATTGTTTACAAATGATCGAAAAGTGTATCTTTTTGTTGGGGGTCAATTGCAGGCCCCGTTGGAATAAAAAATAAATCCTTACTGGTTTCGAGATACGGAGCCTACCATGGTCCAAAATCGACCTTTTGTATAAAGACTATGCACTTTTTTCATAGGCAGCCTTACAAAATAAGTGGTTAATTACTGTGAATGAAAAATTTGGTAGAAGTCGAGTTTAAGCGAGTGTTCGCTTAAACGGTAGAAGTCGCTCGCTTAAACTCGATGTGGAAGTTGGAGGTTAGGCAAGGTTAGGTGCGGTTATGTATTTTTACACTTTCGTTTCTTTGCTTAAAAATGTGTAAAGATACATAACCGCACCTAACCTTACCTAACCTCCACGTTCCCATATTCACAAATGAAGACAAAGTCGTGTTTAAGCGAGCTCTCGCTTAAACTCGACTTCTACCAAAATTTGAATATTTTGTAAATCCATTCCTGAATATTGGTGACATTAATTTTCCTATAAAATATCGTAAGAAAATAAATAACAACAAAGTAAACAAGCCTAAGTGGTATCATGAAACATTACGTAAATTGAAACAACAGTGTTTATTGTCATATGAAATGTACAAGGATTCTGGTTTAACTTATTACAGAGTCCGATATAAAGCACTTACAAAAAGAGTTCCAAATCAAAATAAAAAAAGCGAAGTTGGATTTTAACTGCAACAGGATATTGACTCCAGAAAATAAAACAAAAGCTATGTAGAATGTCATTAACGAATCACTAAACATCAATGATAAGCCAAAATGCACAAATGACAATCTGTCTTCGGACAATTTTTACTGGAATTTTGTATGCAAGGTTTAGAAAAAAGTGAGGACAGTGCCTTCGTTTAAAAAAAAAATATCCACATGTCTTGGAAAAGCCCCTAACGTGTATAATAGGCCTCAGCTGAATTTTAATTTCAGCCATATAACAGTTGAGCAGGTATGCCAGGCCATTAATACTTTAAGCAACAGTGCTACGATAGATGTTTATGGTCAAATCTCAGTTATAATTAAGATGGGGCAAGACACATGGACGAAGTCCTTGCCTATCTGTACAATAGTTGCATTGAAAAGTGTACTTTTCCAGATTGTATGCAAGTGGTCAAAGTACTTAAAATATATAAAAAAGAGACTAAATTAGATAACTATCGACCAGTTAATTCCAATATTATCCAAAGTATTTGAAGTAATAATTAACAAACAAGTTGTATATTTTCTAGAGAATAGCTCTGTTTCTACAGACAGACAATTCGGTTTAAAGCCAAGCATAATACTGTAAATGCCATAGTAAGTCTCATCAGTGAATGTATTAAGCATGTAGACAGTATAAATAATGTATTTTGCAGATTATATGATATGTGAAAGGCATTTGACACAATTTCCAATCAAACCATATTAGAGAAGCTCACGTTTTATGGATTCAGTGATCAAAGTTTGTAATGACCTGCCTATAACTATTAATGTGATAAGACAAGTTTCGGGAGATGCTCGCTAGATGGCTGCACCTGAGCCGCTGTTAAAACGAAGTTGGTAACTTTTTATGTTATTGTTAGTGATGAGCACAAGAGTCTTGGTCTTGGTCTTTCATGCAAGACCAAGACCAAGACAAGGGATACCGATGCAAGACCAAGACCAAGACCAAGGTATGCAAGATCAAGACCAAGACCAAGACCAAGACCGGCCTGCAAGAGTCTTGCACGGGCCTATTTAAATATTTTAGAACGTGGAAAGGAAGGGGAAATAATTATATCCTTCACTTGAAATTCTTTAGCTTCTGTAAAAATACCGCTGGAGTGAAGGTGTTCCGAGAATCCGAGTTTTGCAAACAGTGTGAGTGGATCTGAGAATCATGCCGTTGTTACTGTAGCACAAACGTCCTTTTCTGAATCGATTGTTATTTTCTGTCAGTTCTGTGGCTGGGTGCATGAAAGCAATACCCACATATTTGCCAAAGATGATATAATGCTACAAACGTAACCTTTAATCTTTCACTCCCTGAAACCATGAATATTGTTTAAGTAATTATAGCCTAGTGGACCCATAAGGATATAATATATCTTAAGCATATTATGCTTAAGAGTTTCCTGTCACCTTTATTTTCTCGGAATAGCTTTAGTGTGTGTTATTGGATTCATGCACGTAGCCACAGAGTTATTACTACTTGTTCTCAAGTTTCATGTACGTCTTCTTAATCGAAGTCTCTTGCGCCCCCCCCCCCCTCCACACACACACAGAGAAATAAATTAGTAATTGGTGCGGGTTACGATGCATTAATACGTTCTGAAACAATTAGTATCTCCTATCTTGAGGTCTCCAAAAAATTAAACACCATTTCACAGGTGCGTGCTATATTGAGTAAGCCTGAACCTTTCACCTTCGACCTGCTCACGTTTGTCAGTACTTACTAGGGAAAAGATCGCAGAACCCTTACGTGATGTAAGAACTGGATGACGACGTTTTGTTTTTCACACTCCAGGCGGTTTAGGTAGCAGGGGCGACGAGACGCCACAAACGTGTGATTCGTGGAACAAAGTGGTAGTCTTTCCGATTATCAAATATTACTGAATTCACCTAATCCTCTTTGGCTTGGAAACAAGTGAATGTATTTTTTTTTTGGTACCATTTTTAATTGCAAGATTGTGTTCCAGTATGAGTGACAACGACTCAACAGATTTGTCACCAAGTGATGGCAGCAGTTTTGTATCACCAGACGAGAGTAGCAGTGAGAACTGTCAGAGTCCTGCACATGAAACGGCAGTAAAGCGCAAGAAGAAATTTACAGAATCAAGAAAACAATTGGCGGGTGCAAAAAGTAAATTCAGTGCATTTTTCGAATTGGTGCGGGAAGTGGGGGGCACCCTTTGGCTTGTGCAAACTGTGCAAACGCTCAAACAAGAAAGTTTCAATAAAAATGAAAAACAGAAACACTTCTGGGCTGTAGAAACATCTATCAGTGCATAAAAACGAGGCGCAGGAACTGTTTCCAAGAAAACAACAGCAAACTCAAAATGTTA
>JAGDQP010049972.1:0-14361 GCA_022664845.1 Lepisma saccharinum | reverse complement strand
TCGTTTGGCTGGGAAATCCTTCCGCATGCGGCTTGCTCACCAGACTAGGTGCCTTCCGATTTTTACGTATTTGCATCCATGGGACACGCACTTGCTGACCAGCGCTTCACATCTTACGAAAATGTACGAAAATGGCTTGATGACTAGTTTGCAGCACAAGAGGCACAGTTTTTTTGGTCTGGCATCCACACATTGCCGGAACGATGGCAGAAATGTATCGCTAGCGATGGCCAATACTTCGAATAAAATAGTTCTTAGCATTGTCATCCAATCACTGTGTCTTTTCTGTACATAAATTCCGGTTTCATATTTACGCACCTGGTAAGCTGGTATGGGAAGCTGGTATGGGAAGCTTTAACGAGGCATCAACTTAAAACATTTCTGCATACCAAGCATGAATGTAACAAGTAGTGTGAGCTAATGGAAGCGCTGCAGCATTCGGTGATAAATAAGATCAGTGAGAACACCCACCCTGGAAAAGTTTTGGTAATACAACGCATCAATGACTTGATGATCAGTTTCAACATTGCCGACGACTTGGGCGTGCTCATTCTTAAGTGTTCCAATTCTGGAATGAGTACTTATAATTGACAACACTTATGCTTCAACTTGTAAAGGTTGACAGAGACGGCAACTGGAATCTCCACTTGGTGTGCATGGAGAAGATGATGTTACTATTGTTTGCTTTTGACCTCTTTAACTATGACAGATGGTGGTCTGTATGCCTCGAGTACATGTTTAGATTGCCGGAAACACACTCAGATGTTCACCAGAAATTTCAAGAAGAACATTTTACTGTAAGTAGGTCACTGACAAGAAGATTTAATCAGGTTTCAGCTGATCAGGCATTGAAGCAGACAATAAATCGCTCCTCCAAAATTATCAGCACATGTGTCAACGGTATCTCTGCTAAGACTGAAACTATGATGATATGGCAGCTAACACATGAATAAAAAACACCAGCTATGACTTTAGTATTGCAGAAGTTTTGAGATATGAGGGAAGGCGTGACTGGAGATATAACTGTTGATCATAAAGAGTGGGCACAGGGTAAAACTTATTGGGATGAACAAGATAGTGTTAAGCTTATGGGAATGTTTAAATCTCCTGAAAATCCCTTTGACACTGCCATAAGTGAATCTAGGCTGCCATATCAGGCATCATGACAGATATTCTGTCATCTGATGAAATTCGGACAGACATACTACAGTGTCGTGAGAAAGGAGAAAAGCTGTACAAGACATTCAAATCAGAAAGATTTGTAAACCAGATCATTTCTTTGTTTTCCAACATAAAAAAAGACCGCTTTAAATTATTTTTTAAATTTCATTTTTGTCCATTTTCTTTGAAATTTTTGGTAGACGATTTGTCTCTTTCTGTAGACGATCTAAAACTTGGACAATCTGACCGTTTGTAGCTTTAGACGATTTGATATTTTCTGTAAACGATTTACTCTTTTTTTAAACGTTCTGACCCTGTTGGAGTTTCGACGTTCTGTCACTTCGACGATCTGACCGTTTGTAGTTTCCGACGTTTTGTCACTTTACGATTTTTCCATTTTTTAATACGTTCTGACCGTGTTGTTGTTTCGACGTTCTGCCACTTCGACGATCTGACCGTTTGTGATTTTCGAAGTTTTGTCACTTTCTGTACACGATTTGTCCCTTTCTGTATACATTCTGACTGTTTTTCAGTTTCGACGTTCTGACACTTCGACGTTTTGAGGTGGACCCGTTTCCACTATCTGGGAAAGGGAAATAACTTTAAGAAATATTCCTCGTCTCGGGATCCGCTTCGAGCTTGAGAAGCGGCATCTCGGGGAATCGCCTGAAGCACGAAAGGAAATATTCATTAAAAACTACGTGATCAAGCACCAGCTCACTTTATTCTCTAAAACGCGGTATAGCCACTTATTGATCTTCTTCTGCTGACCCAAGGTGTATGTCCCTTTCGGGTCATTGACTAGTATTACGTAACTTACAATAGCTTTTAACTTGAGTTATTAAAATGTAGCTCTGGCTGCACAATGAAGAACTCCACGGACTGTACATTTCACCAGATGTAAAAATAATGAAATTGCGACGACTAAGGTGGGCAGGTCATGTAGCTCTGATGGGGGAGAAACGAAGATTATATTCTCTCCTGGTTGGAAGGCCGGATGGAGAGAGACCATTGGGAAGACCGAGATGTCGTTGGGAGGACAATATTAGAAGGGATGTGATCGAGAAATAAGTGTTCGTGATGAAAACTGGCTTGATGTTGCACAGTATAAAATCTAATGGCGAACGTTTGCTATTGCGGGGATGAACTTGCGAGATGCCTAAGCCTTAGATTTAGTTAGTTAGTCAGGAAGTTGTACGGGATACTTTGTAAGTCCGTTGGGTAAGATACTGTTTTTCCTTTTATTGAATAAATATTTTTATAGAAGTGATATTTTATAAATTTGTGGATAATTTGCTGCGAGTACGAGTATGTATGCTCTGATATACCTTGTACCATAGTTGAGCAACGATTAACAATTTCGATTAACAATTTAAGTTTACTGCCGAATTTACAATAACCGTTTTAATTATTATAATAATGTTTTATAAATGAATTATGGCCTGCGTTATTACTATTTTAAAGAAACTCTCCCACTATCAGGAACCAGATGGCGAATCTGGATAGTAGAATGGGGGCACTTGACCCTCACTACCCTAAAAAAGCCCTTTTTTTCAGGCCTCGCTGATAGCCAGGAGTCAATTTTTCAGGGCTGTACGATACATGGTGTCATGAGTTTTGGAACCAAATGTGGTTCCTTTTTTGGAACTAGATTTGGGTACTTTTTGTTCTCTTTTACGACCCTTATTTTTAATTGTATGAACCTATTTTTCAACCCCTATTTAACATAGCAGAAATTACACTACGCTACAACTCTCCAACATAGTGCATAAGGCTATGACCCCAATTTAACACAGCAGAAATTACACTACGCTACAACCCTCCAACACTACACCTCCAACATAGTGCACAAGGCTACAACCCCTATTTAACATAGCAGAAATTGCACATGAATACCTTACGGCACCTTTTTTCCAACCCCTAATTAACATGTCATTAACAATGTATTTTTCACCCCCTATTTAACATTTAATTTAATTCACATTTTAAAAGAGTACGGGGCTATTTTACGACCTAACCCCCTAAATACACTTGGGGGTTGTTGTGAATTTAATTAGAATTTAATCTATTACATAAAAGACTATGAACCATATTGTAGATTTCAAAATGGAATAAAAGACTATTTATTCTCTACGATCCATCCCCTATTTTGTAAAAGACTACGGTACCTTTTTCCAACCCCCTATTTAACATAGCAGAGCTTAGACCAGTGGATAATTTCGTGAAATGGGGAACAAAGGTGATTTTGCAACCCTTATTTATTATAGCAGAGATTTTATAAAAGACTACGAGCTGTATTTAACATAACAGAAATTTGAAGTCAAATTCTATACCACACCCTATAACCTAGGCAGAGGTTAAATATATTAAAATTATGCTTTCACATATGGCTTGGGGCAATAAGTACAATTTCTGAAAAAAGTTGTGACCTTGAGGTCAAAGGTCAAATATTGCACCGTGTATATCTCGTAAATGGCTAGACATATTGAAATTCTGTTTTTACATTCGGCATTAGGGCTTTAAGTACTATTTATGAAAAAAAGTGGTGACCTCAAGGTCAAAGGTCAAATATTTAACCCTGTATATCTCGTAAACGACTAGACATATTGAAATTCTGCTTTCACATCTGGTATGTTGAAATTAATTACTATTAATGTAAAAAAGTGGTGACTTCGAGGTCAAAGGTAAAATATTTAACAGTGTATATCTCGTGAACGGCTAAACATATTGAAATTTTGTTTTCATATTTTTTTTGGTATGTGGAAAGTAAGTACTATTTGGAGTGACCTCGAGGTCAAAGGTCAGATATTAAAAATCTGTACATCTCGTAAAAGGTTAGACACATTGAGATTCTGTTTTTCAAAATTTTGGAATGTGGGCATTGAGTGACCTAGGTACTTTTTATTCTATAACCAATTTATGAAAAAATATTTCCTTTAATTATACTTAAACATAAAAGACTAGAGTCACTTTTTTCAAAAAAATTACACAGGGCTTCCACCATAGTCTACACTGTAATATAAATTTGAAGTTTTTTTTGTGTAGCTGAACTCATCTGGCTATTCATCTCGCAATCCCCCTTCCCACACACACATGGTTTACGGAGAATTTAATCTCGCGCCAGGGACCTACACACATGGTTTACGGAGGACTTAATCTCGCGCCAGGGACCATTAAATACACATGGTTTACGAAGAACTTAATCTCACTCCAGGGACCTACACACATGGTTTACGGAGGACTTAATCTGGCCAGGGACCACCACATATACCTGGTTTAAGGAAAACTTAATCTCACGCCAGGGACCATTCTCATAAACGAATAAAGCATAATATCGCTAACATTAATGTTGCCAGTTGAGAATTTATTTAAGAATTCCTGTAGTGAATAGCCAGATGCACGACATGCTAAATGGAGAAAACAATAGTGTCCACAGAATTGAGATAAATCACCTTGTATACGTCTATTATTCCACGTATAAAATACACAGTTTCGTTTTAAAAACCTTATATGTTACGGTATATATGGTGGAAGGCCATAGCTATCAAAATATTCACCGTGTCCTGAGTTAGAAATATAAACAGCAACCCAATGTTCACCGGGCTTATTACTAGGATCAGTATTTATGATAATGGCTGCAGGAAATGCATGGATAAAAGGAGGTAGTTGATCTGCAGCATATACACCTATAAAATGATTTCTAGGCAAATTCTGTTGTAATGCCTCATAAAGTTCAATGGTATTTAACATTTACATTTAATTAATATATATTTTTCTCTGGAAATCAATTTCTAGTTCTGATGAGAATTCGCCGTAAATAACAGCTGTTACAGGAGATGGCAGTTCTTGCTTAAAATGAACCTCTAATCGTACACTTCCGTCGCTGGGGGCTAGTATGAAATGCAGCACTAGCACTAGAATCGGGAGTTAAATCAAACACCAGTAGAGTATAACCATTTGGATATTCGACAAGTGAAATATCATTACCTTGATTAGAATAATAAATACCAGAACCTGTAAATATCGTAGAATATGCTTGTATATATAGCTTATTATCAAAATCCGGCTGTAGTTTTCTAGATGGAACAGGAGTTCCGTCAACATATAATGTAAAGAATGACATACTGAAATGCTTAAAATTAAAAGGATTAGTTTGATAAGTGCCGTTGAAAGCTGTATTAGTAACAAACCCTATAATAATACGTTTAGGCACTATGCCGGAAAACAAATCTGGAAGAGTGGTGTCCATAATGCCCTGCGGTAAAGTCTCTGTCTTCACCTGCACCTTTGTTATTGGGTATTTTACTTTAAATTTAGGATTTTTAATACTTTATTTTGTGCTATTTTCACCGAGGGCGACACATCAACCTTTTTCACAAACAGCGTTGCATCTGTAATTACAACTTTTCCCTCAGCACCAGTTTCGCCCATTAGACAAAATACGGGTTTGGCTGGAATCAGCTTAATACACAACTGTACACCACTCAATAGAAATGTTTCCTGATTAAAAATATCACCATGAATATAGCTCAGTAATTCAAAGGGCTGACTTAACTCTGTGAGAAGTGAGCGTTGTTTAAAACCCTGATTATTATTTTCGGCCACACTGTCCATATGTCCGGCAGTATCTTTAAACCACATTGCCGTTTGAAGATGAGTTGTTTTTGCATTGGCATTATAATTTAGTAGTTTTCAATATACGATCGAAATGGATATGTATGCGAAGAATATGAAATTAGTTGATTATTCTAATATATATGTACCTCGCTGAACATTGAACTGAGGAAATCATTTACAGGACCTATTTTCTTATCAGCAGTTGTTAAATCAGAACCATCAGGTTTAGTAATTTTACCTCTAATATGTAGCATTGTATGTGGTAAATCAATATAATCATCACCGTGGCCGGGGACTACAAACTCTATGGGTGCATTATCAGATATTGACGCCACAGGTTTATACGGCATTGTTTTATTACCAATAATACTCGTTTGAGCGGGCAGACCCGCAAATAGAACTAATTCTGATTTCGTACACTCACACTGCATTTCTGCTATTAATACCCACACTAGTTTATTTTATAATACCTTATTACGAAAATGTAGTTTTACACATACATTGCCATATTGGAAAGGAAGTGGATTACCCGTGCTATCTCTTAAATCAATAATAATTTGATCAAACTGTTTACGTTGTACAGGGACATAATGAGGATTTTCAAAAATAAGCACATTACTAGTACCATACTCTTTAATATTCGTATTTATAATACGTAATAGAGGCGCAACAGTATCGCCTACCAGCTGAGGTTCTACAATATCACTATAAATATACATGTGTGCGGGTAGCGATTTCTGTAAGTCAGGCGGATAACGCGCATTATGGACAAGTTCAATATCATCTTGCTGAATATGATCAAAACCTAGTATTCTGGCTAATTCAGGTGATAGACGAACTTCAACCCCATTGTTGTCTTTTCTTACTCTACTGACCTCAATGCGTTTTACCGAAGCTTTAACTTTTAATTGCAAATTTAATTTATCGCTTTTATAGTTAATTTGAGATAGAATATCATCAACATAATAATAATGGCCGGGCATTATTTTAGTTACGTTCCAACTTTCCTTATCCGAGCCCCTGTAATAGATATTAGTATATTTGGGAACATTCTGAAATGAACCTGTATAATATACTTCGACAACAGCTGTTTCCCACACACCTTTCTCCAGCACGAGAGGATGATATAATTTTGTAGTATAACACGCCAGAGTATTTTGCGGAAAATATTCCATAGAACTGTTACTGGGAAGTATGAGGTAAAAACTAGTACGCTGCTCCACAATTAATTAAAATATATCTCCTTATACCCTCTTTTTCTTTACACCACCACCTGTTTGCTTATTTTTACGTTTTCCTCCACCCGCCAACACTTGATTTATTTTATTATGAGCTTTATTTTTTAAATTAGTTTTTACTTCCTACCAGTGCACTTTTAGTGCTTCTTCAACGGGTCTATTACTATTTAGTACGTCTTTGGCTACATTAATACCACCACGTAACAGTTCTTTACCAACAGTTTTTGCACCTTGTTTTAATCATGGAAATACAGTACGAAATAAACCACCTAGAAAACTACCAATACCATACCCTTCTTGGTATGGTGCACCTCTATATACATTATAACCACTACCTGCTTGATGCGAATAATATTTGAGATAAGGATCATTCATTTTTTCTCTTATATACATAAATATATCACTAGTTTATAATAATGTATTATTATTACCATCCTTTTTCAGGCATAGCAAAACGTCTTATTTCCATTTTATAACCACACACATCTACGCTACCTCTTAACAGGGGGCAGTATGGACTCCAACGTTTGTGCTCTTTTAAAGGGATATTATAAGATTGCCAATTACCTAATTCTAAAGTACAAAATGCACATGTTACAATATCGGGTATCGGGTATAACAAAATAAAAAACACACTCTGCAAGTTGACGTGGTGGAACTTTCCATTGCCCCGGTCCTTTAAATGTTGTTAGTAGTTCGTTAAATAGGATTCTGGAATCCAAAAATTAAATGAAGCAGGATAACCCCGCCACCGAACAAGTATTCGTTTACCTTTAGCTTCTAAAATTTCGTCTATTTCGTAAAGTTTGGGCAGTGGCACAGCTTGAATTTCCTCTTCGTAAAATGTACCATCAATCACATCCCCATTTAAATCCTCTAATACATCAACCAATTTGTTTTCCTTATATTGTATTCGTTTTATTTTAAATATTTCCAGAGTCCAATTTTCTTTGTAGCCTTTTGCAAAATGTTGTTTTGCCTTAGTAATTCGCACAGTATCTCCTTTATATTTTTCTGCTTTAACACTGGTACGGGACGGAGTAATTAGGCTATTCCACACTTGTTGAAACGTATCTTAGTTCACTAGAGCTGGCGGTAATTTGTGTACTGCGTGTGGCCTAGAATTATATCCGCGAACTAGTGTGGGGAGCACATCTTTGTAGCGGTAAGTCTTCTTTGCTGTAAAATATTTCCACATTCTTTGCTTCAGGATACGATTAAAACGTTCTACGAGGCTTGCCTTAACATTGGGGGTTTCCGTTGTGAAAAAATGAATATGTTGCTTTTTTAAGTACACCTGGAATGGTCTGATAATAAACTTTGTACCTTTATCTGTTTGTAGCCGCAAAGGTTTACGTCTGGGGATAGATGTAAATATTTTCTCGAATGCCTTTATAATATTTAATGTATTGATTTCTTTATAGCTTTCCATAATGCTTGAGCTGTTGAAAACGAGGCAGGGTGTGAAGAGTTATAGTAAATATTAGCTAACTTCTTCATTGCTTATAGTTGCGCCAATTGACAGCTTTTTTACGTTTACGCGATGGCTCCGGCTCCTCTTCCTCCTTCTCCTCATCCTCTGGTTTTTGGGGAGCATCAACTGTCAGCTTTCGAATATACTCTATTCGCTGAGGGTTACCTATATACTCTAAGGGTATATTTGATTTTGCTAATAGTAAGGCAAATGGTTCCCAACCGGTGGGGGGAATATTTTTCTTACTACACCTAACAAAATTAGATATTAAATCTACTATATTAGCACCAGGAATTGATTTACCATATATATTAACATTACCATTGGCATCCCATTGAATGTTGGGGTTTTGTTTCAATTTACGTAATAAAATTACGCTGGCAGATTTCGGGGAGGGTAGATATTATCTCATCCTCTTCCTCTTCTTTCTCCTCCTCCTCAGCACCACCCCGTTTCTTAGTAGTATTAGTAGCTGCAGTTATTGTTGCTGCTGCTACCGGTTTTTGAACAACATGTAAATATATTTGCAATACCTCTCTATATTGTACCCATTTTTCTTCTACACTCATACTCTTATTATTTAAATTTTCTTTCATCTCGTCATCGAGATTAAATATAGTTTGATAATAATGTAATTTTTCGGGCGAAATTAAAATAAGTTTTTTCGCATGCTGCATTATTTAAACAAACTAGATAGTAAAGCTCCTAGAATGGGTGCAAGCAATGCAGTTAGAAAACCACCTTTTTGTACAATTAAACGCTTCTTCTTTTGTTTTAGCGTCGGTCGTTTCTTTACCAGATACCTAAGCTGATTTTTATATTTCCGCAATTTATTTTCTCCTTTTTATTTAACGGAACGTTTCCTTTCAATACGTTATAGGAACATTCACAAATACAACGAATTAATTCGGAATCTTCATTTTTTAATATTGCCTTGCGTGATTTAGGTTTTGCCTTTAATAAAAGTCTTAGTAAGTGTGCATTCTGTTTATTAATTAATTTTTTACGTCTATTATAGTACAAAATAGTTATCAAAATATATAAAATATTGGTTAGTATTATTATACAGGCACATAAACATAATTGAATGAATCCGAGGGGAAAACATTTGTTTGTCCACGCTGCTCATCGGGAGTATTCTGTTTTAGATCAAATAGTAGGTAACCGTGAGCATTCTGGGTTGCATCTTGATAGGCTTCCTGAATAAACTTTGCGTTACCAGGATACAATTGACGTGCCAGGTAATTAATCTGAGCCTGGTCTCTTGGATTTTTAAAACATGCTATATAATGACAATTAATGAAATATCACGCATACCTTTAGCCTGATGGAATATATTCTGAGTAATAAAAATAACACTTAAATTCCTATGGTGGCTACCTTTGGTGAAAATATCTACAAGACGGTTATTACACTCAAGCATTAAATCATCTATAATTATAAGGTGCGGAGCTTTTTCCACTGAAAATTCATCACCCTGTGGTAATTCTTCTTTAAATTTACATGTACGAAGAGTAATATATAAGGGATGCCACTCGCCGTGACACCATATAATATTTTTCCACTGTTTATTATAATGATCGAGAAATGTTTTGACCCAATATGACTTCCCACAACCTGTGGGCCCTGCTATAGTGCATGTGAAAGGATGTTGAAACTCCATATTTTTTTCTCTCTCTCTATTATATACTTCTTCAAAAATAAAACATATGTCAATCACCCATTAACATAGAAACTAATTCTAGTTGAATTCGATTTACTGTAACAGTATCTTCAACAAAAGTAACTTTAGAAAATTTACCCTTTATAACACATTCATATAAATATTTACTTATTAGAGGAGCTAGCTTAGAACATGTAGAAATTGCCTCATTAATACATGGAAAATAGTAGCATATTTTTTTCCATGTAGAAAAATCAATTACAACTCAATTATTATCTGAATGAATATAAATTAAAATAACATCGTCATTAGTAGCGTCAAGCGTTAAAATAGTTTCATCTCTTAGAGTATATTTAGTAGCATTTAAACCTTCTTTAAAATAATCCTCAATATAGATAAAATATGATACAAGTCGGTACCATTCATTAAGGGATAATACAATACACTTATTAGTAATGCGTAGTTTTACATATACATAGAACTTATAATCACTACCATATTTCAGATATACACAAAGATCAGTGGAATTATTTATATAGTAAAAATACTCTTAAAAGCTGTTTATTATTCATAATGTATGTCTACCTGTTTGTTACACAACTCATACTTTTTACAATATTTTATTTCTCTTAAATCCGTAAGGTGCTGTATCGTAACTTTCGCCAACTCTTTTACGTTTTGTATGTACCAATTGGTAGGTTTTCGTCTCCTCCTTAGTAATAATTCTGCTGTCCTTTGTACGAGAAATTTTACGCAGGTTTGTCACATTTACCGGCGGGGCATCGTTAAGAACCATATTTTTAATTTGATCAAAATTAATAATTTTCATTGTATTGCTGTTAAGAGTAATTCCACGTACTTTACAACATGTTTTTGTAGTGCCCTCACTAAAAGCTTCATAAGCATAATTTTTTGTCCCGCCACTACAAAATTCTCCAATATATGCATTTGGACCTACAGATTCTAATTCGTTTTTCAAGTCACCAAAATATTCGCCTATGTGTAATTTTACTCCTCCAGGCCTGACTGCATGTATGAGACTATCAGTGTCCATGTATATGGCATATTTATCTACCTGTTCTAAATAGTTATATAGTTCTAATCGTGCATGTGCGGTGGTATATGCTGCAATAATTACATTTGTATTTTTCAGAGAAATATTTGCTTCATCCAATATATGGTAATTTAATAATAACGTATCCTCATCAAGGGGCATTGGGGTGCTACATCTATATTGCCATCAGTTAATTTATCATAGAATGTTGCTGGATCTTGAATAATAACGGTATGACCCATGTTTTCATTCTGGGCAAACTTACCCCATAAACAATTTAATGCTAGTTTACAAATACTTTTTCGGGCTTTATTTTTCTTACTCATTTTTGTACTGTCTAACTGCACTCCTTCTCTCTTTAATACTCCATAATATATTTATTTCTCTGCTCTTCACTATTGCACCATTGGCCTGTTTTCAATTTCATAAACATGTTTACATATTCTGTGAAAATTCCCCCTTCTTTTTAACAGGATTATACTCCACCACCTCATATTCCCAAACCTCACGCATTTCTAGTATTTTATATTCTTTCTCTACAGCTTTACGGACTTCGTCCACTACCCACGTTAAAGTGAGAGCCCTCTCCTCTTCACTATGTGCGCATTCTTCTATATTTAAAGTCTCGGCACACTTGCGGCACAGAGGGAAGAGAAGTTTGTCCCCACTATGATATGGTAAAACCGGATGATACAGATTCGAGGGAGGAAGTACTGTACATTTCACAATCCCCTCGAATTTGTCAATGCTGGGGCATTCAACTCCAACGTAAATTTTAATTGGATGTCTCACCGGATATTTTTTTTACTTTGCAACAATAAGGGTATAATGAAATTACATCTACGTAATGTATTTCCTCCCCCGGGGCTGTTTTATAATAATATTTTACTGCGGAGCACCGTCCGCCATATAAAGCATCACGCGGCTTAATGGGGCTTTTTCTGCATTTTGGGTGTGTGGAAACGTACTTTTTAATATGTGGATTTTCACGTAATTTACGTTTCCATTCACACTCCCACATCTCATAAATAATAAATCCTAATTCACGGAAACGGGCAATTTTTCTTACACTATTATCATAGCGAATATTGATTGTGCTATGTGGATCATTGTATATTTGTGTGTTACGCCCTGTAGGATAAGAACGGGGACAGCCATTCCAGAAGCACCCCTGGTATTCGCATATATGTTTCTTATTATTTATAGACGCGTACCCGTCTACTTTAAAGACACCTAATAACACTAACTCCCGCCCGTTTGCTGCATGCTCTATTGTAATACCTAACCTTTTCTCTTCATCTACCAACCATTGAATCGCCTCCACAGATGGTTGATCTGCCCAACATATCCATTATGGGGAATAATTCCTATTATTTTCTCTTTTAGAAAATTTCGCCTGAAAACCAAATTACAGGCGCTGGCTATATTTATAGATTCCACCAGAGGATTAACATTAGATATATGCTGAAATTCTACCATAAATTTAACACATGCCTTATGTAAAAGTTCAACATCTCTGCGACAATACCGAATTAATTCTTCTTTAAAATTAAATGTGTTTTGAGGAAATTTCATACCAGTGCATAAATTTTTTCTGCTCTTTCTCCTGCATGTAGTCATAACCATAATATTTATGGTGGGGCATAAGTCCCACATATTTCTGATTATTTTTTGTGTTGAAATAATGAGGAAAATAACCTTTAACTTCATCTACACCAAATGCTTCAGACAGTTTAGCCAGCGCCATAGGGAAGAAATTTAAACTATCTATAAACTTCAGATATTTACAGTCCATACACAATATTTTACACCCCTTCATAATAACATTAGGGGTCCACTGTTTTATGTTTATTATTGTACGTAGAATGAAATGTGCGTCGTAACCTCTGGCGTTATGAGCAACACATAACTTTATTGACATTGTTGGGTTTTTTACTCAAATAATCGAGAAAGTCAACAATACATTTTTCGAAATAGAAAATATTTTCTTGTCTACTACAAATGGTGCATGTAATGTCATCACCACCCTTAAAACATTGATAACATACTTGCTTAGTAATTAGTAAGTTAGGCACATGTTCGTTTACTCCCTCTCGTAATACTTCGTCCTGTCTACATTCTATATCATAATACACCATCATCCATTTTCTAGTACCTATAGATTTATCAGGACGAATATAGCGTAGATGGCGGGGCGGCATCATATTTTCACAGTTTACACAATACGTTGCCCCACACTTGTGAGGATTTATATTTTTCTTAACAGCATTTGCTTTAAGACATATTTTGCACACTTTTAACTGAGAACATAAATCCGTCTGTATATGATACGTCATACACTCGTTACCATAAAAACACCTGTTGCATTTATCACAATTCGGTACTTCCTGTTTTTTTTACAGGGAGGATTTTTCTGGCATTTAGGGCATAATGCCTTACAACGAGCAATATGCTTTTCTTTATCATTATATTTCTGATAACATATATCACAAAAGTACGAACAGGTAAATGCGGCAGTTAAACTAGTAATAACATTATAATGATTATTTATGTAAAGGAGATTAATTTTCTTTTCACCACCCAAGCCCTCGAAAAACGTTTTCTCCCTCGTCAAACCATCGTACACTGTAATAGTATAATCACGTAAATACTCTTGAATCAATTTCAATTCAGGTTTTCCACCACCATTTATTAAATTAACACCTGCACTCTTAGTCTAGAAGTGAAATAAAGTTCCTTCGCTGGCGATAATAAGACTTACTTGCATTTTTATTACCGTGATTATCAATAAGCCCTTTAGCAACTACCAAGGCATGGCCAAGGCAGCTGCTATCTTTATTTTTTAATAATAACTATACCCTTGCATTTTTGCATATATTCTTCATCAGAGGTAAAATTCTGCCTTTCTCTCCCCTCCCCTACAGGTAGGGCCACATGATGGAAATCAATAACAAAACGATCTTGTTCCATAAACTATGCATTAGACTGTATAACTCTTTTCAAAACCTCCCAAATAAAGTCTTCCCCAACTTTAGTTGCTTTTCGAAATGAAAACCAAAAAGACCTATCTGGGTTGTTCTGATTCCATAATGTCAGGCCTACCTGATGATGAGGAGCTACATCTGTCATTAACATATTTAATAGTTGGGCAATC
>JAGDQP010049971.1:0-14362 GCA_022664845.1 Lepisma saccharinum | reverse complement strand
CGGTTCAGAATATAGAGTTCGTAAACGAAAGATTATCGTACGTTACGATACGTACTCGATAGGGCAACACGGTTTTATTAAACGTCTATGCTCCGACCGAGGTGGCTACTGATAACGACAAAGATATATTCTACGATAAGCTAGAAAGGTTGTTTGACCGATTACCGAAGTATAATTCGAAAATTGTGTTGGGTGATTTCAATGCAAAGGTAGGGAGGGAAGAAAAATATAGACCTACTAGGCAAATACAGTCTTCACGAAAAGACCAACAACAATGGAGAAAGACTGATAACTTTCGCGATTTCGAAAAACTTACTGGTAAAGAGCACGTACTTCGAACACAAATACACATGGGTATCTCCGGACGGCAAAACTCGCAACCAGATCGATCACGTATTAGTAGACAGACGAAGACACACCAACATTATGGACGTTAGGTCATACAGAGGAGCGGAAGGTGACACCGACCATCAATTAGTGATCACAAAAGTAAGGGAAAAGTTATGCATCGCGAACAGAGAAAGCAAGGGATCAAAACAACTGAAATTCGAAGTGAAACTATTAAATAATCCGAGCATAAGAGCAGATTACCAACTCGAACTCTCAAATAGGTTCGAAATCCTAGCCGACTCGAGTAATAATAATGATGATATTAATAATGAAATTGATGTAAGTAAGATGTGGGAGGCAATTCGTGAAACAATTAAGAGCGCAGCGAAGGAACGCGTAGGTGAGAAGAAACACCAGAAAAACAAACCTTGGTTTGATGAAGAATGCATTAAACTTCATGAGGAATGAAAACAAGCAAGGCAACGATGGCTAAGTAATAAAAGCGAAGCAAATACCAACCACTACAGTAACGCGAAACGATACGCCACACTAGGGTTCAGAAACAAAAAGAGAGAATATCTGACGCAGAAGATTCTGGAGATTGAGGAAAACGGAAGACAAATAACATACGAAATCTATACAAAGGGGTAAACTCGTTAAGAAAAGGTTACCAGCCGAGGTTAGGAATTATTAAAAATGAACGTGGAGATCTTCAGGCGGATCCGACTAAAATTGTCAATGTGTGGAAAAGTTATTTCGACAAACTTCTTAATGTACACAGCGGGGAACAAACAGAGGAATTTGAAATCCATACCGTAGAACCGTGGATTCCCGAACCTAGCGAGATCGAGATCGAAATGTCGGTTAAGAAACTGAAAAATTTCAAATCACCAGGAATAGACAATATTCCAGCCGAATTAATTAAAACATTAGGAACGGCACTAATCAAGGTACTACATAAATTGATTAGTGCTATATGGAGAAAGGAGGAGCTCCCAAAGGAATGGAAAACATCAATAATTGTTCCGATTTACAAAAAAGGCGATAAGTCAGAATGCAATAATTACCGCGGAATCTCGTTACTTCCACCTTGTTACAAGGTATTAAGTAATATTCTGTTACATGTACACGCCTAAATGTATACGTAGATGAAAGAATTGGAGATCACCAATGTGGATTTAGAAGAAATAGATCCACGTTGGCCAGATTTTTGCTTTGAGACAAATTTTGGAGAAGAAATGGGAATACAATGGGACGGTTCATCAGCTATTCATTGATTTTAAGAAAGCATATGATTCTATCAAAAGGGACAAGTTATACAGTATCCTGATACGATTTGGAATTCCGAAAAAATTGGTTCAACTAGTGAAGATGTGTCTCAGCGACCCCATAAGCAGAGTACGGATAGGTAATAATATGTCAGATAGTTTCAAGATTCGCAACGGATTGAAACAAGGCGATGCCTTGTCACCACTACTGTTTAACTTCGCGTTAGAATATGCGATTTTAAAAATTAAAGGGGACAAAAAGGGACTATCATTGAATGGTTTGAATCAACTGTTTGTATACGCGGATGATGTAGATTTAATAGGGGACGATATAGATGCACTACAAAGCAACACCGATGTCTTAGTAGAAGCGTGCGATGAGATAGGTCTACAGGTAAACATAGATAAAACAAAATACATGGTAACAAGCCGAAGCGCAGGGAATGAAGGAAGTAAAAACATAAGAATTAGGGATGAGGTCATAGAGAAAGTAAACAAATTTAAATACTTGGGAGCATACGTAACAAGCAAAAATGAGGTCACGGAAGAAATAAAAAGTCGCTTAGTATCGGGGAACGCATGTTTCTACTCAGTCCAAAAACTTCTCACATCGCGATTAATATCAAGGAAATTGAAATTAAAAATATACAGAACGGTTATTCTGCCGGTAATACTTTACGGTTGCGAAAGTTGGAGTACGACCCTAGCAGATGAACATAAATTGCGTGTATTTGAAACTAAGGTTTTGAGAAAGATATACGGGCCGAAACGGGACGAGATGACTGGAGAGTGGAGGAGACTGCATAATGAAGAACTCCACGGACTGTACGATTCACCAGATGTTGTAAAAATAATGAAATCGAGACGACTAAGGTGGGCAGGGCATGTAGCTCGGATGGGGGAAAAACGAAGATTATATTCTATCATGGTTGGAAGGCCCGATGGAAAGAGGCCATTGGGAAGACCGAGACGTCGTTGGGAGGATAATATTAGAAGAGATCTTCGAGAAGTAGGTGTTCGTGATGAAAACTGGCTTGATACTGCCCAGGATAGAATCCAATGGCGAACGTTTGTTACTGCGGCGATGAACTTGCGAGTTCCATAAGCCATAGAGTTAGTTAGTTAGTTAGTTAATGTGGAAATAATTATAGTGACAATCGTAACTGATACTCTTTTGTACCCTTGGAGTTTGCAGAAGTCTCAAGAGTGTTAGTAACCCAGAAACAAAGAGTCAGTGGGGTAAAATTCTGTGGTCAATTTCTGTTCTATTATTTGTGGTAGGGTAAAATAAACTGATATTTCAAAACGTTGAATTTCGTAAATAACGGAAAAGTGAATCAAACGATTATAACCTATTGTTTCAAAATTAGAAAAGATATATTTACTAAACATTGATCTGTTCCCAGTGGGACAGTTCCGTCAAAAGACTTGATAAAGGATAATGTCCACTTTCAAAATTGGCGGTCACACACTAGATTACTGATCCTTCATTGTTGGGCTACAAAGAGTACCAGTTAAATATACGTTTAAATTAGGAGATATTTAGCTAGCAATAAAAAATGACATCGATTAAGTGTAATAGACTGAATATGCCACCTAGAATACTACGATTTCTGTTACAATTGTGGATTCATGGTGTTCTCAAATTGCAAACCCTAATTGATACTTTTCTCCTTCTTGTAGCATCCTATCTCGTTCATAAAATCATTTTCATTGTGGCTTTTCGCTTAACATCAAAGACCATAATTTAACGTTGACGACGCAGGTCGAGGGTTGGAGGGTTGCCTCTGGGATTGTAATATATCAAAATCTACTTTCAAAGAAATAACAACTGCAAATCAAGGACGTAAAGAATGGGTTCTTATGAGAAAGAAATCACAAAATTCCTTATTACTCTTTAAGAAAACAGTTGAATCAAAAACGTTCTTGTGAATGACGCATTGCATTTGCATTCGAAAACAGTTGCCGTGAAGTTTTCTTTTAAGAATTTTCGCAACCGTGGTTATCATTACCACTTTCTAAAGGATGGGGAAAGAAAATGAGATGGTCTTTTGAGAAGAAGAGAAAATGTAATAGAAGGAAAATAAAACAAAAGAGAAAAGAAGATTCAAAAATTCTGAAAAGGATCACCAACTTTTCCTTCATTGTTCGTTGTGCCTTGTGACGTTTGATGTCGAAATTTGGCTTACAGTTCTGTCGTCACCCTCTTTCGCTTCATCCATTCTTTCCTGTCTTGCAACTAGGCTAGAAGTTGTTGCTGAAGATAACTGTTTTCTTGTATTCCAAAGGAAGAAAGAACGAAGGTAGAGCGTCTCTGAACGAATCCAAAGGCACATCGTTAGAGGAACCTTTGGGAATTCCCCGAAACTGCCATCCTTAAGCTTCCTCCTGGTTCGACTCAATCTTGCTGTTTTCCTGGTTGAAATGGATCCAAAAAATAAGTTTTTCTTCAACTTAGTTTTTTCATTTTATTCTTTTGATCTGCAGAGAGAGAGAGAGAGAGAGAAGAGTTCTCTCTATCTTTTGCAATTCATATTTGACATCTTAAGGTGAAGTTATTGAAATGAAGTTTGTGGTATAGTTCAAAGAAGTTACTACGTTATACTATCGCTACCCATATTTGTAGTACATACTGATAAATGTATTTATATAGTTACTTTGAAATAAGATAGGAGGGTCTATTTCCACGGTAAAATTCCATGTTTGAAAGTTTATCTGATGCATAATTTGTAGTGTGATTGAAGTGCAATATAAATTACGTAAGGATAACTGAAAGTTGCTCCATACCGCAGAGCTCTACCATCATCAATCTGATAGGCATTGACTTCAGTGTGAAATAATTAGATATGAGATGGTTAACTTCATAGTGCATGTTCTAACTTTCATAACGTTTTTTGGTAGATGTTTTTTTTAGTATAGTTTGTAATGTGAACGTTGCAAAAATTGTCTTGAACCTCATGACATACTTACTTAACGAACAGGAAAACATTGTTATTTACAAGGGACAACTAAAGGAAAAATTTCCTTTCGTAGCAAGAAACTAATTTGGAAAGTTTAATGAAACTGAAAAATAATTTTGAGCTATTTTAGTAATTAAAAATGCTAATAAGGATTATACACTTGACTTTATTATAAAAGCACACAGTAAGCACTACAGTTTCGGTGCTCTATCAACACCTTCCTCAGACGAACCCCTAAAAACTGTATTTTAGACATGTTTACTTTCTTTTAAATTGCCAACTCAATAATTTCAAAGTTTTTTTTTCTTTTTAAAAATATAATAAATTCCTTTCATATGAAGTATATTTATTTTAAAACTATTATAGTACAAGCAATTTCATAGAATTATAAACTAAATTTTAAAATGTTTTAGAACTATTTTAAAATACGTTAGAAACTATTGTAAAATAATTTTCTTCAAAAACATTGCGTTTTCATTTCACATAGATATTATAAATTTTCAAAATTGCTTTTCCGATAATTTTTATTACTTAGGTTAATATACCGTTCACGGTTCCAACTTGAGCTTTCTTCACCTTCGACATATAAACGAATTGACTAAAACATTGTAAAAGTCATACAAATCGCTCGTTGAAGTTAATATCAAAATTTACAAATCATTTTTTTCACTATAGTAGTGACTGTCAGAAATTATAAGATGATATAAATAACTTAGTTTTCTAGTGTGTAAACAGCAATCTCCCGCTAAGTATTAAGATAATGTTCCGTTATAATGTACAAACCACGAAAAATGATTCTCACACCTCCCAGTGCAAAATTTAAGAGATACCATCAACAGAGTGAACTCAGTAAAAGAGCTTGGTGTTCTATGTTATTCGCTGTATAGTACTATTTATCAAACGCTATTCACTGTTATATGATAAAGTTAACACTGAAATGTGGCCATGCGCCTGTTGCGTTAAAATAAATTAAATAACGCATTGATGATTTGGGAATAGAAATATGTACATTGAAAGGTTGATATTAAAGAGTGAAAAGTATGTGACTGAATCGGGGATCGAACCCGCGACCTTTGGGTTACCGTCCCAATGCGCTACCAGTCAATTGCATCTGTACCTACAGAGGCTTGATGTACAGAAAAAATCGGAAATTGCCTCCATTTCGACTTTGGTAATCAATTCTTCCGTGTGAGATGTTCACCATTATAAGACACAGGAAAGTCCAAGCACAACTAGAAGTTGTGGTACTCTCCAGGTGGTTTCGAGAGAGAACATCGATATCAAGAGTGGATCGACTGAGTGGCGCAGTTGGTAGCGCATTGGGACGGTAACCCAAAGGTCCCGGGTTAAATCCCCGATCGAGTCACATACTTTTCACTCTTTAATATCAATTGTATCTGTACCTACAGAGGCTTGATGTACAGTAAAAATCGGAAGTTGCCTCCATTTCAACTTTGGTAAACATTGAAAGGTCTTTGAATATGTTACTATAAAACTTGGATTTAAATAATTCTTAATGCAATAAATGTGACTTCTACAGAAAAGAATCAAAATATTAAGATAAAGTAGTGTAAAATGTGATTCCTGAAAGTGCAGGTTATTTTTTCCTAGAGTTATATAGCTTGTGACATTAAATACCATTCAATTTGTTACGCATAACATACAAAAGCGACTTCTAATAGGTTCTGTGTTTGAACACGTATTGAATTAATTGGTCGATGTGTTTGCAGAAAATTCGTATCATTTAACACATTCTCATGTAGATAAAATAGACAATATTATTAAAATGAATGCGGTGTTTATTTCACATATGTATAGACTTTATATTTGCTTTATTACCTCTGATTGTATTGTCTATATTCTGGGCTTCGTTTCGAAGGTTAATAATTAGTTCTCGCCTACGCGTATTCTGAGGGTTATCTCGTTAGCTGACGGCAACATTTAATGGAGTTTCTATTCCGTAGAAGAAAATTCGATTTAAAGCCTCGCCCAATGTTGTAATCTTTTCTTTTCTTTCTTTATCGATTCCTTCTTCCCCGCTTGTAAATGGACTTCTATATTGTTGAAGGCTATACATAAGCGGATGCCACACCAGACACACCCTCTTGAATGAAGGCTGTGTAGAAGCTTCAAAAGCCTTTAATTCTTTCTTCCGTTCACTCGCACCTGTTGTAAATGAATTTGTGTGTGAGAAAGGAAATGATGCCAATTGCCAAGTAGCAACGCGAAGAAGAGGAAAAGAGACTTGCTTTGAATATTCCATTTAAAAGATCAAAATGTGTGATACTATACTTCAAGTTGCTGTTAATTATCGTACGTGTTAATTTGATGGTATGGATGCCAAAGAATATACACATTTTTATGAGTGCTAAGAGTTGATGCAACTTTGGTATCAAAATTGCCATGTTTGGACATTATATATGCACGAAAATAAAGTTTCGTAGCAGTCTAACAACGCCGCATTGCGTATACTGTTGTGGTGTGTTTAACACCCTGTACTTCCTCAGTTCTTACTAGAAAATAAATGACGTTGTCTTCTTTCGTGACTGCTAACCTAACTTTTGAATCTTTATTACATTTCAGTCCAAAGTTCATTAATTCTTGTCGTACGTCTCACGTAAGTTTTAATTAATAAGTAAAGTAGGAAAGGATATTCAATAAACTTGCACGTGAGACGCTAGGATTCTGCATTGAGTTTATTTCGACTCCGCTATTTGGTTAATTGTATGTTGGTGATGCTCGTGTTGCAGCTATTCGAATGTTCACATTACATTTTTTTCCTTACCGTGCTCTCAGTCCAGAATGCTTTAATTTTCGTCGGCATTGGCATCCATAGTCTACACTGGTCTCATATTTTAAAAAAAGGATATCCCTCCGTAATCACAACTTCTGAGAAAAGTCATCGGGCACAGTGCGGAAGCCTTGCAGAAAGAACCCAATGAGGATTGCCGTCTTCAACGATAAAATTGAAACTTTAGGTTTATGACCTTTAACGTATAGTATCTTAAGGCAAATGTTCAATGAACTGATAAACTTATAATCTATCTGTGGAAAAAAAAGTATTGGTTGTTTTCAATACCATCCTGGCATTTGCTTGCCGTGATTGATTTAGGGAAAAGGATCACGATCGATTGAGTTGAATTCATTTATGACCTTCTGGTCTCTTTGGCTCAGGCCATGATAGAGGGAGGATAGATGATAGGAAAGGTAGCGGCCAGAACCTTACTGAAGATACCATTCCAGTATTCGTCTGCTTAAACTGAGGAGAAAGCCTGGAAAACCTCAGTCATAGTGGTCAACCATTTGGTTCAAACCCAAGTGCCTACTTATTGCCGAGCCAAATCCGCGATGATTTCCTACAAAATGCTAAAATTCAATCAAGAAATGTAGAGCCTAATGTAATTTTTTCTCACAATAATTATAACTATTCACAGAAATTTCCAGAGTAAGATCATAATAAATTGATAAACGCTATATGGAGAAAGGAGGAGCTTCCAAACGAATGGAAAACCTCAATAATAGTTCCGGTTTATAAAAAAGGCGATAAATCGGACTGTAATAATTACGGCGGAATATCATTACTCCCAACGTGATATAAAGTACTGAGTAATATCCTACTAACTCGCCTAAGCGTGTACGTAGATGAAATAATTGGAGATCACCAATGTGGATTTAGAAGAAACAGATCCACGTTAAACCATATTTCCCTAGAGACAAATCTTGAAGAAGAAATGGGAATACAGTGGGACAGTTCACTAGCTATTCATTGATTTTAAGAAGGTTTATGATTCTACTAAAAGGGAAAAGCTATACAGTATCCTGGTACAATTTGGAATTCCGAAGAAACCTGTTTAATTTGTGAAAATGTGTCTCGGCGACCGCATAAGCAGAGTACGGTTAGATAATAAATAATATGTCAGATAGTTTCAAAATTCGCAACGGATTGAAACAAGCTGATGCCTTGTCATCACTACTCTTTAACTTTGCTTTAAAATATGCGATTTTAAAAATAAAAGAGGACAAAAGGAGACTAACGTTGAATGGCTTGAATCAACTCTTCGTATACGCGGATAATGTAGATTTAATCGGGGACGATATAGAGGCACTACAAAGTAACACAGAGTCTAAGTAGAAGTGTGCCATGAGATAGGTCTACAGGTAAACATAGAGAAAACAAAATACATTATAACAAGCCGAAACACAGGGAGTAACGGAAATAGGTACATAACAATCAATAACGAGAACATAAATAAAGTGAACAAATTTAAATACTTGAGAGCATACGTAACCAGCGAAAACGAGGCAACGGAAGAAATAAAAAGTCGTTTAGTATCGGGTAACGTACGTTTCTGTTCAGTCCAGAAACACCTAACATCGCGATTAATATCAAGGAAGTTGAAATTGAAAATATACAGATCGGTTATTCTGCCGGTAATACTTTACGGTTGCGAAAGTTGGAGTACGACCCTAGCAAATGAACATAAGTTACGTGTGTTTGAAAATAAGGTTTTGAGAAAGATATACGAGCAGAAACGGGAGGAGATGACTGGAGAACGGAGGAGACTACATAATGGAAAATTCACAGATTGTATGACTCACCCGATGTTGTAAGAATAATGAAAGCACAACGACTCGGATGGGGAAAACGAAGATTACATTCCATTTTGGTTGGAAAGCCGGAGGGAAAGAGATCGTTGGGAAGACCGAGACGACATTGGGAGAACAATATTAGAAGGGATCTTCGAGAAGTAGGTATTTGCGATGAAAACTGGCTTGTCTTGCCCAGGATAAATCCCGATGGCGAACGTTTGCTGTTGCGGCGATAAATTTGCTAGTTCTGTAAGCCATAGAGTAAGTACGTAAGTTAATAAGATCAGAAAATAGAACTATTAAGAATTTCAACGTTTTCTGTTAGCTTTAATTAACACAGAAACAACGCCCTCAGACATGAAATAACTTGAAATGGAGGAAGAAGGCAAACGTAAGAAGGCGGGTACAAATTTACAAAGGAACACAACTCCCTGACAGTGGTGTATGTTGTATAAACTGTCCTGTCCTTTGATGTTTAGAGCCATACTACTATAGAATTACGAAAGGCCTTGAACGCGGAAAGCGCCTAACCTCCTAGAGGCCCATATTGTATGCAAGTAATCATTTTCATTATATTTGCGCTGTACGCTTGCGTTGAGCTAACACACTCATCAAACCAACAACATTAAGTATTTAAGAGTCTTTTGAGATATAATTTTTAGAAAAAGAAGTCACTTTATTTTTTTCTTCTTTTCACTTTCAAAATAAAATAACAACGACACGTAACTATTAGATACGAACATGTATACACGTGTATTAAGGAGATTTTGATGACTCGGTTTGTTATTTAAAATTTTGCTACTTTGTTACGCTCATAGATGAGAAGTTACTTAATGTCAGTAAATCAATGTGTTTGACAATGTTTCTTTCGTTTATTTTCCTTAGTCTAATAAACATGTTATTGTGCAACATTTTGCTATCCTTGTCCACGACTAATAAAGTGAGCACACTAACAAACACCACTGTATAAATAGCTTGACAGTTGGTAGACCATTACAGATCTTAAGTCCAGCTCAAAAGACGTCTCATGAATACACTTCTGGTCTCGTAAATGACATTTCAACTACTGATGGTGATCCATTGCAGATGCAAAAGTCACTGTAAACAAACCGTATTTACATGGCGCTGCTCCAGGTTTTTCCACATAAAACACGTAAATAGCCTCTCTACTTCTTGAGGGCCATTTGTTTTCAGTTGAATTGCCGTTAAAGATGCAAAAGATAGTGCTGCAAAATTTTTGTCTTATTTATCAAGATCATCTACACCATAGGTTACAACCATTTTTGCAAGGAGGCTCTTCTTGGTAAAGCCTGTGAACTCTGTGACGTGTGTGTGTGTGCCGATATTTGCGTTTACGAGAATTCTAAACAAGTTTAGTTCTCTATGTATGTTTCGTTCACTCAGATTCCTTCCTTCTCTCTCTAAGTGCACTACAGAGCAACTACACTCTATTAAACGTGCAATGCTTACTTTCCTGAGCCTAATGACATCTCATGCTATAGTTGCTTTCTATCTTTCTCTTCTTCTTTGCGTATGGGAGAAGTTAGAGAAAAGGTGGAAGTCCTGGAGTTAGTTCAAGGTACCATTGCGACATTCCCCATGTGTAGCTCAGGGAAAACTAGGTAAGTTACATGAGGACTCTAGGGGGTAACACGAATAAGAAACTGTTCCGCTTTCCCAGTGCAAATCTCCAGTCCTCGACTTTCGCCATAGCGACGGCGTTAATGTAACACATTATCTTCTCCTCTTTTCCCTCTTTGGTTTTGCAGTAAAATGGGATGAGCAGCATAAATTCATTGTACACACTGTTATTTCCTTTGAATCCTTAATAATTATGTCCGTTGCATTGCAGTCTTCTTCTGTTGTCTCCAGTGACGCCTTTGGTCTTTTTTTGTCTTCTGATACGTCTATTAATTTTTATATTGTCTTTGCTATGACGTTTACTTCCGCTCTATGTGAGTGTCCCCACTTTAAAAAAATCTGAGAAAGTTATAAGACAATCTGGAAAAAAATATGAAGAATCTTAGCTTCCGTAGAGCTAAGTTATCATCCTTAAAACAACATTAATAAAATACGTTAAGTGTGGAATATAATGAATTTTGAAAAGTGTATTAATTCACCAAATACTACTTTTAATTATCATGGGAGAAACGTGAGGTTTATTCATTTAAAGACGTGGCCTGCGCTTCATTTTTCTTTCAAAACAAATGTTAGCGCTCAATAATCGATTTTTTTTTTCTAAAAGATAGCTGTGATTATTCCTGCGGTTGGGCCAAATACAGAATGTTAATGAAACATATTTTTTCCTTACTTTTTATAGTCAGCATGATGAAAGATATGGCTATGTTGGAGCCAAAAGCACATTACGAGTTGAATAAAAGTTAAATTTTCGCGAAACTTGGAGTTTACAAAGGACGATAACTTCTGAGCTACCTTTTTAAAATTTAGAAATCTAAGATGGTCGGAACCAAAGACAGCTATATTTCGGAGAAATATTATTTTCGTTACGTACTCCTGGTAGCTCTGCAGTCTATAAGTTCTTACTGCTGTCAAACGTTGCTTACTATTCAAGAATAGATGCAATAAATCCATCGATTGAACAGGTTATTGAATTTGCTCGAACTAATAACCTTTTAAAAATTCAAAGATATGTTACTTTTGGAAATCCAAGATTGGAAGCGAATAAAGCTGTTAATTTTTTTTAAATTTTCTTATCTGAGTTTTGGAAGAGCGCTCGCTGAATTGATTCGGTAGTAAACAATTTTCAGTTCCGAAATACAAAAATGAACGCAGCTTAAAACTAATTAATTTTGAAAAATTGTTCTATTTTTGTCAATTGCACAGCTAGATGTTTGTAGTAGTACTGAGTTTGAATTTGAATTTCAAAACTCAAGATGGAGTCAGCCTTAACTGTTCTCCCCTTGACACTTCCGATTTTCGTAATATGATACTGTCTATATGTAGGAGTTCCGAACGGACTTAGCGGCAACACGAAAGGGCTTCACTTTTAATAGCTAAAAAGTAAAAAGTAAAATATATCTTAAAACAGTTTTTAAGTATACTAAAAAAATAGAATTTTCAAACACTACAAAACTTGAAAAGCCCAGAGGTCAGACAGCCATGCTGCCAATTACAGAAATCAAACTGTTTCTGATATTCGCTATGTACTGTAATTCTAAAGTTTTGCTCGCCCCTCCACAAATGAGGAAATTTCAAATTTAATTACTCACTTTATGTAAATTTGTCAATCAAATATGATATATCTGATTGCTAACATGTTACAGCTGAATACAAACTTTTTTTTATCATACTGTATAATTTTATTGTTACTAACTTTGATTATTTCATTAATTATTAAATAATATATTTCAATATCGTCCGATCTTCGTTATGTAGCCTGATTTATAATTAGTGAATGTCGATTATATTGTGTGAAAAGACAACTGTTAAATTGTTGGATTCATGTGGATCATGAACTAGTTAATTAGTTTAGCCGACATCTTATTAAAATTTTGATACTCTTAAAATCTTGCTAGCCGTTTTCGTAACCATCACCATAGAAAACAGGTTTGCATTGTTTCAGCCGTTCTAAACTGATGCTCAGATCGACTTCCAGATAAATTAACCTAGTATAGATATTATCTTTTAGGGGTTCTACTGTGTTCGGCATTTTATCAACGAGTAAAATACGCATTGAATGAATTGTAAACGTAACTTCAGGGCTTTTTACTAAACAACTTCAAGACACAGTTGCATCCCAAAAGGATTCGGAGAAAACTCTAAAGTTACAGTCAGCGCAAAATTGGAGTATCAAACGTTGTAAAGTCAGCGAAAATTATTTTCTCTTGGCCTGTATTCTTATTTGACAGTAACTGAAGAACATAAAGGTGCTTTTACGAAATACAACAGTCCATTAATCAGTATTTTCACAGTTCAGTGCACTCTCACAGCATTGTTTCATATCAGAATTTCGATATAGAACAACGGTATCACCAGCAATTCTATCACCACGAGCGATCAATATTGACTATCAAAGTATCGAGAATTACAAATTGTTTGCATTTCAAAATCGTTAAAAATTGAATATCACAGATGTTGGAAAATCATTGGAATTTAATATCGTTTGGCAAATTCGATATTCGGTATATCAATATATGAAATATAACAAGGGAGGGTCACGATATGTTGTCGCTGAGATTCTAAACAAACATAATGCGTCTGATATAGGATGGTGATATATGGAGAATACCAAAATTTAAGGTGCGATGGACAAGGTGCGGGGGGGGGGAGCGAAACCTCGAAATTCACAGAAGTTAAATAAAGGATATATCCACAGTATTTCACAATAAAGGACGGAACTTGCGGGAGGTGATTTCTGGCATCAAAAAAGTAAAAAAAAGTTCCTTTTAACATGAGTGAAATTTCGCTTAGTTTTGAAGATACAGCGTTTCCAATTTTGAGTCCAAAATCGACGCCTACTAATGGGAGGAAATTAATAATTCTCAATAAGTCAGAAACGACTCATTGAATGAAAATTCCGTTTTCGAAAATTGTTTCTAGCATCATGGTGGACATCAAGAGTGAAAACACGATGTCACCGGTTTGTCAGTGTTGCCAACTAGGTTTAAAGTTTTTTTAAAAATGACAGTTCGTTGTGTCATTGGATATTTTACATCGTCTAGTGATGATAAACAACATACTTAAAGCACACACCACCGTGTTGTAAACTACGGATAAGACAGAGGTTTTCGCGATCTTATACAAATTACAGATCAGTCCATCTGAAATCGTTCAGCTTGGTTAATCGACCTCTTTCAAAATAATAATAATAATAATAATAATTATTATTATTATTATTATTATTATATTCCTTATATCAGAATAGTTCAAAATGGGTATTATTTTATTTTTATCCCAATCTATTAAATAATGGCCGCCAGTTTTGCAGTAGTTTACAAAAAAATGAAATATCTCCGTACTGTTTTATCATGGGACATTTAACAGAAACCATTTTCCCCCTTAAAAACTGCTTGATAGTTTTAGTTCTCTGCATGATAAGCTTAAAACGTAACTGAAGTGATCAAAATGGTATCCAAATATGATTGTCCGAACAGAATAAATTCCTGTTTTAGGGGGCTTTTTCGTACGGAGTGGATTGAATATCAGCGTTGATCTTTTGTACACTATTACACATCAAATTATACAAAATATGAA
>JAGDQP010049970.1:0-14363 GCA_022664845.1 Lepisma saccharinum | reverse complement strand
TGATTTAAGGTGGTTGCTGAATCTTACGTCAATATTTTGCATCTACGACATATGGTAACTGCGTGAAAGTTTATAAAGTTTATAAACACAGGAGGTTAAGCACATTTACAAAAAAAAAACTTTAAAATTCTAATTTGTATGCAAACTCCTAATAAATAAACACTATATTATGTAGTTTTTCATATACAATACAATATTATGAATCTTTAAATAACTAATTGTATGCCAAATGATAATCATTTTGAATTAGTTTATTCAATCTGTCCTACTGGGATAGATAAAACTGCGCACATGAGTAGGAGAGACTGCGTATGTGCATAACATAAAATTAGATACTACGAACCAAATAAGAAAACAAATTATGTTGATACAAAATTACATAAACTGTTGTATTATAAATAGTTACTAGCTAAAACAGCTTAAATATTCATATTAAAGTTTCATTTCTTACTTTTGGCAGTGCTAATTGTTTCTCTCAGTCTTTCCTCACCTACGTGGGGTCGACGTTTCTGATGAGTCTTCTCCACCAAGCACTGTCCTGAACCTCTTCCCGTGACAGACCTCTTTCCCTGAGATAATTCTTAACCATATCAATCCATTTCTTGTTTAGCCTCCACTTACATTGACACCACTCTTCTGACTACATAGTAATTTGTTCTCCTCATTACATGCCCAGCCATTGCAGTCTTCTTTCTTGTATCTTCTTAGATATCTCTACAAATTTGGTTGTACCTCTTACTCCCATGTTTCTCACTCTGTATCTTCTTTCATCCCACATATTCAGCGAAGCATTCTTATTTCGGTGACACTGTGTCTCCTTTCTTTATTGGCCATGTTTCTCTTCCGTACATCATTGCTATTCTAACTACTGTTTTGTAAATCACTCTTCACCGTGATTCTGCGGTCGCAGAGAACGCCACTTTCATGCTTCAAATTTCACCATCCCATTCATTCTGTGTTTTATTTCCGAGTCATATCGACATTCTAAGTAACAGTTGATCCTAAATATTTAAAACATAACTTTATTCAATTGTTTTTCTTGCAACATCACATCTCTATGTCCTCCGTTAAGCTCAAGATACTCTGTTTTCTTTCTACTAATATTTAGGCCGCAGTCTTCCAGAGACTTCCTCCAACTCCCTACTTTGCTTTCAATTTCCGTCCTATTAGTATTGCATAGTTCAGTATCATCGACAAACATCATACACCAGGGGCTTCATCTCTCACATCCTGAATTATAACGAATATGACTCCATTGAAGAGGGACGTGCTTAAGGATGAACCTTGGTGTAATCCAACCATAACATGGATTTGGCGCGTCATTACCACACTACTTCTTAAATGAGTTCTATGTCTTGTATACATATCTTGGATTATATTTACATATTCCTCTGGCACTCTTTTCTCCCTCAAGCATCTCCATACTTCCTTACGTAGTACTCTGTCGTAGGCCTTCTCCAAATCAATAGAGACCAGATGCAATCCTGTTTGAGTTACTTGATGCTTTTCCATAATTTGGCTTAATATAAAAGTTGGATCCGTTTTACCATTTCCTGTCATAAATCCAAATGGTTCTTCTTCTATTGATGTTTTTTCTCGTAATCTTTCTTTTACAATGTTCTCCCCAATCTGCATCGTGTGTGACTTTAGTTTGATTCATCTATAGTTTCCACAATTCATCTTGCGAAGTTCACGGTCCGATTGCTCCCAGAATTCCATCTTTTCTTCTTAATCGCAGCCGACTTGTGGATCATACGCACACACTTTATTGATTATTTCACCCATGCATATCCTTATACTCACTCTGTCGTTCCTTCTATTTACACTTACTACAATAGTTTTCAGATCGCTTAAAATAACAATTCCTACGCCGTTCCTTTTATGTTCATTTGCTCCATTATACAGCCGCCTCCTAGCTCTCTTGACTTAATTCCTTTCCATCTTGTCACTTGCACGTACAGGTTCCCCAAATTTCTTCTTCCCATCAAGTCTGCAATCTGTCTTACTGTTCCACTCATCGTCCTAACATTTAGTGAGCCTACTCTAAGACTCACGTGGACTAGCTTCTTTAACCGAGCCCGTCATCGGCTCGGTAGCCCTCGCTCATTTCTCACAGAATCCGGGCGAAGCTCCTGCGCGTTGCCTACGGAGTACACCCTACCATATTCCGATGATTTATTAAGACGACCCATGCATGGTTTTGGCGTATCTTTTTAAGACCGGATGCCCTTCCTGACGTCACCCTTCTTCATTTTTCCGGGCATGGGACCGGCACCAATTTGGATTAGATTGTCCCCCGCCCCTCTTTCAGTGGCTGAGTTACTCTTGACAGTGCTTATAAACTTTAATGATGCAATCGTAAGTAGACAGAGAACAATAATTTTATTCTCTTTACACAGTGTATTTCTCCATCAACTAGTGGACCAGGACCAATGACATCAAAATCTAGCCGTCATATAAAAATAGCATTGCGCAATATCTGCTGTCATTTCATTAAATACATTTACTATTCAACCTCCCCAACTTGACGCTTGACCCATACATATTATTTAGGGAGAGAGTTTACGCTTTAAATAGCTTGGGTGCCCATTTCGCGAATGATCGCAAACTGCGTTCAATAGTAGTTTTGACAGAGGTACACATTGACTAATAATTATGTAACATTAAAACATTTCCTTTTAAAATATACACAACGTTTATGAAAATTAAAGCAATTAGCTTGTGCCGTAGATGCACAAAGTTGATCATAAGTTTCAGCGACCACTTTCAATCAACACAAATATTCAGCTGAAGAATGAACCGGTAACGTATTCACTTGTCTTTTATTCGCAACACGTCAGTTAACCTTTTTGAAGCCACCATAATATCTGCTACCCCGCCCTCTCGAAAGTATACTATAGTTCTTCAAAGGAAATATTTTACTCTCAGATAATTAAAAATGAAGGACTACATGAGCTAATTCTCTGTCAAAAATAGTGTTCTACGCAGTTTGCGGCCGTGAGTAAAATTTCCATTCAAGCAATTTGGTGCGTAATATCTCCTCCCTAATAAGGATGGTTTGCCCAAGAGTCCGATAGGAGAGAATGCATAGCACATTCAGTTAATACAATGACGGGAAAGATTCCGAATTCACTTACGGCATGGTATTAATTATGAATTTCAGTTTGATTTTTGCTCCTGGCCTATTACACACGTTTATTGTTCACCACACAGGGTGGATAGTGTTATTCTGGCCATTTACAATTATCTTAGAAAAGTTGATAATCACTATCAAGATTAAAAAATGTAACGTTTAATATGATATTCAATTGTTCATGCTGCTTTAGCTTTTTTTTAAAAAAAAAACTGCAGTTTATAATACTTCGATAACGACAAGCAGTTTGTATTTGTTTCGTACCATTTACTATTAATTTACTCTCATGCGCAATGTTTGATACTCATGCGCGCAAACTTACCTACACTATAGGAAGCTATTATGCAAGTTAAGGTTGATGAAAAGCAATTATTATTAGGCACCCAACGAATTCTACCAAAGATGAATATCACGCAGGTCTGTATAAGATACTAAGCGATAAATTAGTTTTTGACTAGTGTGTATGGAAATTATAATTTGTAATTATTATATGTGTGTCGTCCTGCCCCCCTCCACACACACACACCAAGAGATATTAAGAAACTAATTATTTCATTCGTTTGTGCTACGTTTGTGCTGATTGTTACTGCTGTATCTCGATTTTTCTGCAATAGCTTCCGAATTAAAGGTACCCCTTTGTAGGGGGACAGGAGGACGTCGTTCTAGCCCCCACTTACAACGCCGAGTCGATTGGTGATCGAAATAGGCTCATTTGTTTGTGCTATGTTTGTGCTCCTACCTTGCCAAGTTTCAACATTTGTTCTACAATCGTTTCCGAAATAATGGAACTTCGATGTGGGGGCTAGGACGACGTCGTTCTAGCCCCCCAACTTACAACGCCCAGTCGCTCGGTGATCGAAATAAGCACATTCGTTTGTGCTGCTACCTTGCTAAGTTTCAACATTTGTTCTACAATCGTTTCCGAATTAGTGGGACTTCGATGTGGTGGGGCCAGGACGAAGTCGTTCTAGTCCCCCCCCCCCTGCTTACAACGCCGAGTCGCTTGGTGATCGAAATAAGCTAATTCGTTTGTGCTACGTTTGTGCTGCTACCTTTCCAAGTTTCCACGTTTGTTCTACAATCGTTTCGGAAAAAAATGGAACTTCGATGGGGGGGGAAGGAGGGAGTATGACGTCGTTCTAGTCCCCTACTTACAACGCCGAATCGCTTGGTGATCGAAATAAGCTCATTCGTTCGTGCTACCTTTGTGCTGCTACCTTGAGAAGTTTCAACATTTGTTCTACAATCGTCGCTCGCAGTCGATAGCAAGTCAATATTTGGTACTGTAAAGTATGTATTATTGTAGAGATAATGTATTTGTCAATATGTGCATATATGTTAATGTAATTATTATTTTTTTGAAGTTAGATTTAAAATGAATTTATTTATAGGTTATAGTTATCTGTGGCTCACAATGTTCTAATTTTAGGAAACCAATTGTAAAGAGGCAATAAATATTGCAATATTTCCCTTTTACTGCGCACACAAACTGCATCATAAAGCAGAAAAAATGCATTTGTTGTACACAACAGACAGATCTCTGGTACTGTAGCTCAACATATTTTTAAGGGATGGATTAAAATATTCTAGAAGAACAAACAAAATAAATTTAATTAAAAGACTTAGGAAGTAGGTTACCTAAGATCATGCCATAATGAAATTGCAGCATAAGCACAACTTAACAAATCCAAAATAATAAAATATGACGTTGCAAATAAATGCAAATACAATTAGTAAACGATATATATTTGCCCAATTTGGTATTTTTAGGCTTATACAGTAAATTGACAATTATCCGACCTTCGCTAATCCGTGCTTCCGTTTAATCCGACCTGGAATTGGAAGGAAAATAAGTTAAATATCACAGGTTGTTGATAGTTGTGACGAAATAAATTTTCCATTGATTGAGTACAAACGTGTATTCACTGTCGCAAGCCACAATTACAGGCAGTTAGCATAAATAACACATACAGTTTAAATTTATAATCTGTTCTACTTACTAGTATGTAATTTTTAAAATAATGAATTATTTTGTCAGTATTAAATGTCGTATTTTTTACTTTCCGCGTTATCTGACCTTCCCAATTATCCGACCAGGCGACGGTCCATTTAGGTCGGATAATCGGGACTCTACTGTATATCTGAGAGTTTAAGAACAGAGTTTTTTTTTCATTAATTCCCTGTTTTCTAGTGTCTGTTTATTGACTTTTGTTTTACATGGCAGGTGTTAGCTTCACACATTCTATTTTTTAACGCAATAGATGTTAAATACCGTTCATGTTTATGAAAGAATTTACGACGACAATTTTCTACACGGATCTCGATAATTTTGTATCAAGTCGTCAATTTAAACCTAACGAAACACCAGTTGTAATGCGTTAATGTAATCTTTTTCATATTTTGCTCTCCAAAGTTGGCGTTGCTCTTACATTAAAACATAGCCACATGTAAGCAATTTAATACCCGCTCAGATCACTGAATATGTTAACAAAGAATGCGACTATGTAATGAACAAAAACTGAGCCGAGCTAAAAAGAAGCGATTTTGAGTTGCTTTATTTCATATTTCAACATCTGGATTTCAGTTGAGCTGAGGTAAGTTCTTGAAATATGAGCTTCAGTTGACTTTAAATCACTTCACTTGAAGTGTGAATTTACCCAGTTCGCTAGTAGCATTCCCAACTTATGCATTGCTTATATGCTGTTCATAACATTACCTGAGACGTATATATGAGGTGTGTTCAAATAGTATCGAACTTTTAACTGGCAAAAATATATTTATTGATTTGAAAATCCAAAACACTAAAGCCCTTCAAAGTAGTCTTCTTGGTAATGAAAACACTTTTCTGTCATTTTACAAATACTGAAATCCGACGAACGCTCACTACACGTCTTCACTCGTTGACCGACTGCCAGCAACTGACACTTTCTACGCGTGGAAAAATCACTACTGCGCATGGTGTCCCCTCTACATCTACACTGAAGAAAGTCTCTCGCGCTTCAATGGTTTACGGAAAAAAAAAATAAGGTTCGATATTTTTTGAATACTCCTCGTACAAGCTGACTGTGAGAGAGTGTTTTTGAGACTAAAATGTATTTCTAAAAATTAATTTGAAGTAGAAGTAGAATGACAAGAGCGATATTAAGTGGACTGGTGGAAGCATCGAAAGTCACAACATTCGAAAAGTAAATTACCAGAAAAACTATTTCAGAGTAAAAAAAATATCAGCAAAACATTGTTTAAACCTAAACTTTGTATTGTGCGAATTGCATGTCTGCTCCAGTTGCGTCATTTTCAAAAGTCAAGTAAATTGGAAACTATTATACCTGATTGATCAGCGTATTCGCCATTTGCAACAACACAATTTTGTCATCACTCAGCGAACGAATAGATTTCGTGCTGAAAGAAGTCTGGAGTGTGCGATGCGAATAAATCCTCAACGCATTATTGCACAGCCCAATTATAAGGCAAGAACCTCCCTGCCAAGAAGTGATCGAAATGCCATATGAGTGGTAGAGAAATTGGAGAAATACGACAGGTGAGGAATAGTTTCATACTGTAACTCGTGGAGAGACAGCACTGTTCTTTGCGCCACATGTGGGCGAACATTGTTATGCAACATGAGAATACCATGTTGAACATTGCTGGATGCATGCGGCCAACTTTGCGGTGCATTTCATGGAGTTCAGCATTGTAACCACCTGCAGTGATGCTTTCACTTCACCGCAGAAGGACATGACGAGTCACTCCCACCATAAACCATCATACCAGTAACAACTTTTGTGGGTGGGGAGGTGGTTCAACAAAGACTCGTGGCCGTTGATCACGATCCAGTCATTGTTCTGACCGTTTACAGTAGTCAAATGAAATTATTTTTTTCATCTGAAGTTACAACCCGATGCAAGAAACTTTCCCACATATTCCTTACTGTCACATAACTGCTCACTCCAGGCGACGATTCTCGTTGGTCGGCGAAAAATCATATGCACCCGTGAGACCTAGTTTTTCACCTTACCGATCGCACTTAGTCGCCGAATGACAGTGATATGTTGCTTGGCTAGCTCGTCTGCAAGTGCACTAAAGCTGTTTCGATGGTCCGCTTCCACGGTGTTCCTGAGGAGCTCGTCCGGAAATGATCTTGGTCAGTTGGTCGGCGCTCATTTTGCAATGTTGTGTCACCAGAAGAAAATTTGACAAACCAACCGCGAATAATGCATTCATTCAGCATGTCTGTACCAAACGCACTGTTAATGTTTCTTGTGGATTGTTGTATAACGTCCCAGTTTAAATTCATGAACAAAAAAAGTATCGCAAGTCTGTTCTTAATGGTGCATTTTCACACGACCCTGTTCAATAACACATTGCTTCATGATAGCGTGGGTACCTTAGCCTGCTTGCTGGACGTAATCGGAGTTTGTGACACTAGACTCATGACCTCAATCAACCTCTGTGTTGTATTGGTGAGGTGAGGTGAGTTTCTGGTCAGACGTCAAAGCGGACATTTCATTCGCACCAACCTCATGTTACTGAAGTTTCGCGGCAGTGTGTGCAACGGCACAATAAATAGCATTAACGGAAGCAACAAAGATGTTTCATTATAACGATATTTTTAATAACACTGAATACACATTAAGTTTTATTATAACAGAGTTTATATTAAAGGAAAAAAAAAAATTTTAACAAGTAGAAGCTCACAACTGAATAGTATGAACAAGTGCGTAGAGTTTATTAGTTACGTTAGGGAATAGTTGAATTATTACGTTTGTTTCAAAATCATTATATTTCAGTTAGATCTGTAGTCTATGCCATAGAGTGAGGGCATATAGAGTGTAGAGTCAAGGGTTCAATTCCCAGCCCACAGCGTTTTTTTTTTCTTAGTATCAAAAACGAAAGGAATCTCGTTTACCAAATGTTAGGTAATGGTGGCAAAATTTATTTCACTAACATTTTTAAAGGTGAGTACTAATAATTTAGTTTGCTGTATATTTACAGAGAAAAAAAGATTTATCAGCAACAAATGGTTTCCTTGTGAGGAGGTGAAACTTTAACACAAAACTCATTGTCAGACGGAAATGCCTTCCATGCGTCCCATTATATGTCCCATTAGGGTTATGACATTTTTCTAACCCCATATTCCTGTGTCATACATCGATGACATTTTGCTCAAAACTAATGAAAAAGGCAGTGGTTTTATTTAATTTTTCAAAAAGGTCACCCCAAACAGCAAATTTGATTTCACCATATAGGTGTATTTACTCGATAGCGGAAAAAAACAAAATACTTTAGAATCATTGTATGTTTTTAATTTTTAATGATGAAATTGGATAATGCTTAAGTAGTTTTTGAATCATTTGACAGTTTAGTGAAATAACATTTAACACTGCATTTAAAAAAAATCACATTACAAACTTATATATCAATTTACATATATGAGTTGCGAAATAACGAATAATACCAGGACATTTGCAGAATTACATTTGCAGAATTACATTTGCAGAATTACCAAGACATTTGTAGCATAATATGCAATTATTGTGCTTTGATAGACAAAATGAATATGAGCTGAAGATTCCTTTTTTTTTATTACGGACAGCATATAGATCTGATAAGCACTTTATTGTCCGTTCTGCACACTGATTTGTTCTGGCAATTTCCAGTCTTAAGGGCTCTTGATTCCAATTTTTTATTCACAAATTTTTCGTGAACGTGCAAGCTGCTACAGAGTTTCTGATAATCATCTGCTTGTTACATTTGATCAGTAAACCAGTGATCTGTCCAGTTGTAAGAGATGAGTCTACAAATTTCAAGTAGTGAGTCTCTTCTCTCTCGTAGAAGAATAAATGCCAAAAGAGTTAGTATTGCTCGGGAATTACATCTTGCATTACTTAAATTAGTGATTGTCTGAAATTTTACTTTGGGAAATCTTCCAGTTGCTACAAGGAAGCGGAAAACTAGAGTTAAATGAAAAAGAAGTTTCGTACCGTAACGCCATCCTGCTATTTCAGTCATATCTTCTTCCCCATTTTTGAAATTCTTCTTGAGCTGTTCGTAGTTCTTTACAAGATCCACGATAAATGGATATTCGATATTGGGTGATGTATTGTTTGCTCCAAATTCGCCATCCATTACTACTCGAAGCACTCGGTCAAGAGCATGATGCTGACAGCCAATGAATTGTGGTCTTCCAGGTTTCGTTGAGTAAATAGTCTTTGTAACTGAGTGACAATTCCATTCTTTTTTCTAGTGTCCGCAACAATAATTTGTATACTGTTTCACAAATTGTATTCATCGAGAACAGCAGTTATTCCTTTGACAACTGTACCTGTTTCTCCGTTTGGTAGGTATAGCGCTTCTAACTTAACTTCTCTTTGTTTATGCTTCAACACTAACACTTGAAATTCTTGGTTACCAATTCGTTTACCGTCAAAATGTAGCACCCAGTCTTCTAAGCGTAATGTTTTCTTCATTTCTTCTTTAAGTTTAACAGCTTCTTTAATAATGACTCTGTGAATGCCAGATTGTGAAGGCGTCTCAACGTCGATCCCTTCTTGAGATAACTCTCGGCAAATGTTTACTGCTTTGCTGGTTGAAATTTCTTTAAGAATCTACTAATTTGGTTGCAGTTTCTGTTTTGCTATACTTCTTTCTTGTACTTGCGGGCTGCTGTCCTTCTGAATTTTCGGATTCCTGATAGTCACTATCACTGTCTGATTCGGAAGTTTATGTTATTGTTGATGCTGCTGTTTCTAGAGTAGGCTCCGTGGACATTTATCTTTTTTGGGTGGATGGATAGTATTTGGCCTCGCAAGCTTCCCACTTGTATAGCGAAAACAGAACAATACTTGTATATTATGCAGTAAAAATCTAAGCAATCTTCGTTACACAGAAATTCTTACTTGTAAAATTTATGTGTAAGGTTGTAATTTTTGTTTTGCTATTCAGGCATGTATGCAGAAGTTTATTTTCAAGTGGGTCCATCGCTTCAGAAGTGGGTCCAAGTTACGTCTGAATGTGACATTAATATAAAATAAATACATAATTTTATACAAAAAATGTATGAAATCCAAATTTATGGGGGATCTCAACCCTTCCTCCGAAAATCCCTCCAAATACATAATTGTTGCTATAGCACTAAATTGTTAAATATTACAAATACTACCTAAGGACCAACTTCATCATTAAAAATGAAAAAATATGTTCTAAAATACTTTGATTTTTTTACCCTATACACGCATATGGTAAAATCGAATTTTTGGTTTGGGGGTGACCTTTTTCACAAAAAAAAGTAATGCCTTCTTAATTACTTTTGAACGGTAGTGCATCGATCTATGATACCGGAACATGAGATTTCAAAAAAGGTATCAACGGTCATAACATTAATGTCCCTCCCATACATCCATCCTGAAATTACTATTAACAAAAGTGTTTATTTTTACATACGAAATGCTTTAGTTTTGCGGTTCTCTTTCTAAGAAACAATGCATTTAAAATTTCGTTCTAAAATATTTCTTAATTTTGCGGTTCTCTTTCTAAGAAACAATGCATTTAAAATTTTGTTCTAAAATATTTCATTTTAATTACTAAAAATATTTTCGTGGTAAAGCTCCATTACCTTAAAACAATAGTAGAAGAAGTACTTAAATTCAACAACGTTGCAGACCAAATAATTTCAGATCAAGGACAGATACCCGGCGTTAAAAGTGGACGGCTGGAAGGGCGTCACACTAGCTCCCAATAACGAGGTTCCATTATTTCGGAAACGATTGTACAACAAATGTTGAAACTTGGCAAGGTAGCAGCAGAAACATAGCAGAAACGAATGAGCTTATTTCGATCACCGAGGGACTCGGCGATGTAAGTGGGAGGGAGGCTACAACGACGTCGTCCTCCCCGCCCCACAATGGGGTACCTTTAATTCGAAAGCGGTTGCAGAACAAATCGAGATACTGCAGAACAAATCAGCACAAACGAATGGGATAATTAGTTTCTTAATATATTTATTGGGGGGGGGGGACGGCACACATGATGATGATTATTCTAATTTTGCGCATTGTCTCTCGGTTTACCTTGTGAAAACTTTACAAACATTTCTGTATCAGGCAGAATTCGAATTAGAAACCTTAAGGAATACGGTATATGGCTCTAATCTAAAATAAATCGTTGATATTACTCCAAATACAAAAAGTTAAACGATCTTACGAAAGATTTAAATACAGTAAGTTAGAATAGCTTTTCTTATTGAGGGTACTACTATGATGAAAATCATCGGTGAATACACTATCAAAAGTAAGCTAATCCCAAAGGATGACTTTAATGTAAGCGGTTAATAGCAAAAGCATTTTCTTCATGAATAGAAACACTGGGTAAGAAAAATAATATATTTTGAATTTCTAACATTGGCCTAGAAAACGAATGTTTTTATATGTTCATATAAAACATGAACATTTTTATTCGTAGTACATTACATGTGTAGATGCTTATGCACTGTTCTATAAAAATTAACCTATTTTACATTAGATTTAGAATAATTGATTTGCTCGATACGACATGTGATTTCAAGCAATTACGAAAATTAACTTGAAGCATAAACTTTACATAGAAATTATATTTCTTAAATAATGTATATAAATTGCAAACATCGTGTTCATTGTTTCTGCGTATGTTTCATTTGCTTGACTTTATATTTTTAATGGTAAATTAATGCATGCTGATATATGTTGATTATTTAGTGTATTACCTCCAGAATTTTGTGGACAGAAAATTACATCACTGTACGGAATGCTCTTTTCAAGAAAGGGTAAAATGTAACTAGTTGAAGGAGGCGATTAATTTCTATAGTAACGTTTACTTAAAGGATAAAATATTTTTAAAAAGTGGATAAAGCTATCTTCAATATGCAGAAAAGTAAATGAGTGCCTAAAACGTTATGATATCTAGTGTAGGATTAATATTATTAATTTCGATGAACATATATTTAACATGTTTATTGTCACATCTCAAGTGCCAGTAGCAGTTTTTGATGGTCCCGTGAAGGTCTGACCCGAAACTATTATGTTTCGTGGGGGTAAAAAGAAACCTTGAAGTGAAATCTCTGTTGAACGGAGTACGTGTCGCTGAAACGACACCCACATCGCACGTAGTGTTTCGTTGTGCTTCCCAAGGTCGTTCCGCAGTACCGCTGGACGTCGTCGAAGAGACCAATTATTAAGAGAACTAACTTACCCGTTATGAGACCAATACTCTGTATGGTCTCTCGAATGAAAGTTCAAAACATAGATGATTATCCTTTTAATCAGAGAAAACAGTTGCTTGGTGAAGACCTCTCTGTAAGAGACCCGTTTCTTCTCAAGGATAACTCTATTTGAGAGTCATTTCCCCACGAGAAGCGATCACTCCGTTGAAGAGAATACTACACCCAATTATTTGCCTGTTTTATTGAGAGACTGAATAGCTAGGGGAATCGCTCAGAAGGATCATCCATTCGAAAAGACAAAAAATATAATTGCTAGTGCTCGATTTATTCAATGCTTGTGTTACGATTCAGCTACACAACCATCTTGGCTGGTATATTCACGCATGTGCACAACTTTCTACGAACGTTCACTTTTTTCCCTTGGAATGACATATAAAACAAATATTAATTACCAGGTGTATAAGTTTAAACCCGCTGTTCGCCCATAGATGGCGTTCGTGAGCGTATGAAGCTACCATGGGCACGCCAGACCTATTGTGTGGATGAGTTGGACCTCTGGTAACACGAATCAGTGCACACAATCAGCAAGTGCAGACTACAACACACAGTGTTCCGTTGGTAAGCATGGATAGTTTTGTGCCAGAAAAAGAACATATGCGGGAAGCTCTCCTTTTCTGCTTCCATTTGAAGAAATCTGCTGCCGAAGCGCATCGAATGCTTGTGGAGGCCTATGGTGACAGTGCTTTATCGGAAACAACGTGCCGAGATTGGTTTCGTCGTTTCAAAGACGGCAATTTTGACCTGAGTGGTAAGAAGCGTGAAAATGGACCCAGCAAGTTTGAGGACCACCAATTGCAGGCACTCTTGGACCAGGACGATACCCAATAGCAGCAAATTGGGCGTTACTCAAGCAGCCATTTCCATGGGTCTACGTTCCATGGGAAAGATTCAGAAGATCGGAAAATGGGTGCAGCATGAATTGACCGATCGACAGCTGGAGAGACACCAACACACATGCGAAATGTTACTCGCCAGAAAAAAGAAGAAAGTCGTTCCTGCATCGGATTGTGACGGGCGATGAACAGTGGATATATTTCCCGAATCCGAAACGCCAGAAGTCGTGGGTTGATCCTGGCCAACCATCAACATTTTCCTCGAGACCAAATCGCTTCGGACGGAAGACGATGCTGTGTGTTTGCTTGGATCAACAGGGTATCGTCTACTTTGAGCTTTTGCAACCGGGTCAAACTGTCAATGCCCACCGCTACCATAAACAACTGATCAACGCGCACTGTGCTCTGTGTGAAAAAAGGCCAGAGGATCAACGAAAACATGACAAACTGATATTCCTCCACGACAACGCCCCATCGCACACGGCAAAAGGGGTCCAAAACTACTTAGATACACTTAAGTGGGAGGTCCTACCCCATCCCGCTTATTCACCAGACCTGGCCCCTACAGACTACCATCTCTTTGCGTCGATGGGCCACGCCCTCGCTGAGCAGCACTTCGATTCGTATGCAGTCGTCCGAAAATGACTTAGTGAGTGGTTTGCCTCGAAAAAGCAGGACTTTTTTTCGCGTGTTATCCACAAATTGCCCGAGAGGTGAGCAAAATGTGTCGAAATGATCGTTTCTCCAACAACGATTAGCGCTAACGGTTTGTTAAGAATCTCATTAACTTTAATCATCATATTCTCGTTGATTAAATGTTTAGCCATACAATAGTGATCTTGTTAGGCGTCTGAACAATGAAACAAGATAAATAAAACAAATATTGTATTTGGCCCTTACAGAACACTTCAATTAGTTTGATCATGGAAAGTTATATTTTTAATAAATGACTAAAATGTCGTGTATGCTACTTCACTGAATATAGTGACGTATTTGCATGGACAGAAAATTGTACGGGCGTCACCCACAGAATGGTCACCGTAGATACGAAACCAGTGTATGCTCGCTCGTTTCCTGTTCCCCTACACCTGAGAGAAGCTATACGTGCTCAATTAAAGTCCATGGAAAGTCAGAAAATTATAAA
>JAGDQP010049968.1:0-14363 GCA_022664845.1 Lepisma saccharinum | reverse complement strand
TATTTGTATTACAGAACACGAACTTTATGTTAACTTGGCAAAGAAAAAAATCTTCTGCAACTTAAGATCAAATATTAATTAATTAGGAAGAGACACAACTGATAAATGAGAGCAAGAGAAAGAGAAGGATGAAAGCAGGGCCCCCAGAAAGTCCCGCCCTGCGACGTGACGCCCTCCAACTTCTACCGACGCCTCCGCATGCTGTTAGTTGCTAACAGACTATTAGTTGTATTATAATTTATAACTGGATGGTATGAAAGGGGTGAGAAAATGAACGGTTATTCAAAATGGATAATTAGCTAAAACTGTGAAATTAGAAAACTGGAAAATTATGTTGGTTTCTTGAATTAGTGATGTGGAATGAAACCTCAGGAGAATCTTCTGTAAAATGAGATTATTTTGTAAAAGGGCTGTAAAGCGCAAGATGAGACAGCAGAAGTTAAACCTAGTTTGTTAATTGTTTTACCGTTATTAATATTAGGATTTCTCGATCTAGTAACTCCTTCGTGTTGTTTGGTATTAAGTAAACGTGTTTCCGTAGCCCCATAGATTTCATAATTTTATTAAATACAAATATATTGTTATAAACCGTATTGATAACATAAATATTTTACTTGCTTCAATACATAAACAATAACAATAAATGATCACAAATATGCAATTTTATGTAAAGACAAGGGTTAGAATAACGATAAGGAAGGCAGAGCAGTTATCGTCTTTCTACTTGGAAGAGGTATTAGTAACAAAACAGAGAGAATAGTGGCAACATAACGGCTCAACGCCAAAGTGCTGCCCATAAAATTACCGTTTAAGGCCTCGCCTCCGGACCACTCACCCAACCATTTTTGAATTATGCATAATTCCTCCCTCCATCTATTGACATTATTATTAACTATTCTCTGTCTCCGCTCCCACCTCCGTCTCCACCCTCGCCTCCACATTCCCCTCTACCTTCATCTCCACCTTCGCCTCCACCTTCCCCTCCATCTCCACCTCCACCTCTAGACCAACGCTGCCATCTATCGATAATGCTGCGAACTTATTGAATAGTTTTCATAGCTAAGTAATTAGAGATTAACCCTTTAGTTTTTATGCAGATGTCATTAGAAGTGTCATTATCAGCTGTTTTGTTTTAGGTCAAAACTCAAATTTAATACAATATTTTTCCCTACTTTTTTATAATTAGGACCCTTTTAGACTTCACATAACTAGAAAATCCTCATCAAAATCTCTCCTTATAAACTGTTTGCTATTTCTCATCAAAATCTATCTATAAACAAAATTTCATTTTGGCTATATGTCAGCCTTGCACCGGGTGAATACCAGAATTGTACATTAAATATAACATTATTCGCTCCCTTTCCTCTTTTCCCATCAATTAGAAAAATGTACTTCGAATTTAAAATGCGACTGTTCCATATGATTGTGAGAATAATTTTCTTGAATACTGTATTAATGACTTGTTTCCCAGTTCAGAATTTTTGCGTGAATTTTTAAAACCATAACATCATTCTGTTTTACATGCTAAGCAAAAATTTTTCCATGAAGTAGGAAAAAATCCAACAGAATTATGGCTTGCGTGCAGAGAACGGAAGTAGATTACAATATGATTTTTGCATGTGAAGATCTGATTCCAGGTGGGTGTATTGAGATTATTTCTGATATTAACACAATATAACATGAGAATAATTCTTCCTCACCGTCGGAAATGAATAAAATGGGAAGACAAGAAGAAGATTTTATGAAAAATGAACAATGAATTTATGGTCACTCTTTTCATATAATTAATAAAAACTGAAAGATAATTTTATTTTGTTCCTACTTATTTTATGACTAAAATAGCGTTCACATCCTCTCTCGCTATTGAAAATCTCTTGGTTGTTACACACACGTGTCAGGAAATTTTCCGTGATTTCATAGCGAGATTCTGAAAAATATCTAGCTCATTTTTGATGCGGTTTTTAGATATAGGATTTGACGCAAATGCTATACAATACAGCACGGGGATCAATTCATTATCTAATGCTTGCTACGTGGAGAGTAAAACTCGAGGTCTAACTTTATTCTGTTTCTAACCACGGTACATAAAAGCATGGATAAAATTCAGCCGCTGCTGATTTCAACAAGTTAGACTTTTTAGCTCTATCAATCGGGTTGGATAAAAAATTACGACCACAGATTTTTTTTTTCTAACTCATGTGGGAAATTTAGTCTGAAATATTGCGACGCAATTCTTCACAATTGATTTTTGCAAACGCTCTTCTCGTAAACCAATGGAATATTTCTAGTGCTTCAAAATTAGTTAACAAAACTGGGGAAATTATTGGAACTGGAAATCTAGTTATCCATGACATTATATATCGAAGATTAATAAAGAATAACTGCTTTTCTTGTCCACATGAGATAAAATTTTGCGTTAGAAAATTTCAATCGAAAATAAGTGTGCAAGATTTTTTTATTAAATATAGTTCGTCTTCCCCTCCCCTAAAAAATGGAGAAAATTTCGTGTGAAGATTGTGGTGAATCTGTTTTAAAAAGAATTTGCCTAGACATAAATCACGAAAACATCCAGCCTCCAAGAGTGATGTTGAAGAAGAAACAGTGCTAGCGAAGAAACGTAAATTAGACATGGTAACATGCCCAATGTGCAAGGATGAAGTTAGCATGAAAACTTTTCAGCGACATATGAAGGATAAACATTCATCTGAAGCAGTGAGATGCGATTTTTCCAAGACATGTGCCGACTATGAACTTGTTAATAGTGGTGATGGTGATACGCACAGTTTTCTGATTAAAGTGGAAAATGAGTGTGTCGAGTTTTTGAAAAACCGAATAAGTGAGAGTGATGCAGTTCTGAAGATTAATTTTATTTTGACTACAGATTTTGTGAAGGGTGCAGAAACAGTGTGTTTTCCAGTGGATAGCGGGAATATGCTAGTTTTGAAATCAACGGATGTGGAAGATATTATTCCAGAAATATTCGATAAATTAAAGGCAGATCAAGAGGAGAGAATAATTAAAAGTTCGGGTTGGAGCATAAGTTCTACTCCTAACCATAAGCTTGAAGTGCAAGTGAATTGCTTTAATCCAATTATCGCAGGATGTAGTGTTAATCTCCCTAAATTTATTAAGAAGAAAAAAGCTGTTCTTAATATAAAAAATGAAGATTACAAATGTTTTTTATATGCTGTGCTAGCCAAACTTCACCCCACGGATTCAAAACAGCATGCTAACCGAGTTTCTCAATACGAGCCTTATGTGAAAGAAATACTCCCTGTTTTTGAAAAAAATAACATTCATTTTCCTGTAAGCTTACATGACGTTCCCAAATTTGAGAAGCATTATAACGAAACGTTCCCTAAAGCAGCAATTTCAGTTAATGTGTACGGGATAGATGCTAAAATAAGAAAGTCTTTCCTCTTCATATCGGTAAACAACAATCTAATGTAACTGAGATAAACTTACTGTGTGTAAGAAGCGAAATTATTACACCAACAGCAACTGCAACATCGTCAACATCAACTCCTCTACCAAGAGTAGCACATCATTACTGTTTAATAAGATTTTTTTCTCGTTTAGTGAGGAGTCAAGTTACTAGTAATGAACATCGTTATTATTTCTGTAAGCGTTGCTTATACCATTTTATAGATGAAAATCTGATCTATCTGATCATGTAAATTTTGCCAGGAACATGAACCATATCGCGTTATTATGCCAAATCCTAATTCAGTTATTAAATTCAAAACTGACCCCTCATTTTTAAAAGCAGATGTTGTAATAGTAGCAGATTTTGAAAGATTTTTGAAGCCTGTTAGTGAACCTCGAGGAAAAATCAACTAATATTCAGAGGCATGAATTGGCTAGCTACTGTTACAAAATATGTTGGTCGGATGGAACCCCAACTGAACTTCATTTGTATAGAGGTGATAATCCAGCGCAACATTTTCTAAAAGTTTGCAAACAGAGTTAGAAAATATCGTTCCTAGATTAGAACAGAATTTACCCATGAAACCTTTAAGTCCTGAACAACTTTCTTATCACCAACAATCACAGGAGTGTACTATTTGTCACAAAGAATATACTGAGAATAATCAAAAGGTTCGACATCATCACCATTTAAGTGGTACCTACCTCAATCCTCTTTGCAATAATTGCAATTTGCAAGTAAAAAACAAAATTTTATAGGATGTTCAATGCATGGGTTATCTTCTTATTACTTACATCTCTTCATCAAAGAATTAACTTGTACTGGAGGTGATGATATAAAAGTTCTTGCAGAAAGTGAGGAAAAGTATATTGCAATTTCAAAGCGGTTCCATCTCAAAAATGGTAGAAAATTTGAAGTAATTTTTTTAGATTCATACAGGTTTTTGCCATATTCTTTAAATGACTTAGTTCAAAAATTGAAACCCGAAGAATTGGTAACCACGCGTCAAAATTTCACCGATGATGAAAAATTTGAACTAAGTAGAAAAAGGCTAAATTTAATTATGATTCTTTTACTAATGCTTCGGTATTTGAAAAAACAGGGTGTCCACCTAAAACAGACTTACAGGTACTAAATGCAGCAATGACGAATATGAGATAATTAAACGAATATGGAGAGTATTTAATTGCAGAACATGGGGTGATTTTCATGATCATTACCTATCCACTGATGTTTTGTTATTAGCTGATGTTCTAGAAAGTTTTAGAGAGACATGCATCAACTCGTATAAAATTGACCCAGTTTTTTTTTTCATACACATCGCCAGGCTTATCCTGGAAGGCAATGCTCTACAAATCAGAAATTGAATTAGAATTATTTACAGATGTTGATATGCACTTGTTTATTGAAAAATCATTCCGGGGTGGTGTTTCTCAATGTAGTTTAAGACATGTCAAAGCTAACAATGAGTTTCTCGATAGTAAATTCGATCTTCAAAAAGAAACCTCGTTTATAATGTACCTGGACGCGAATAATTTGTATGGTCATGCCATGAGTATGCCCCTAACTTAGGGAAAATTTTCATAGGATCCAACACCGGAAAATTGGGACTCGAATAAAATTCGAAATTATCCCGACGAAGATGAACGAGGATTCTTTGCACAGGTAGACTTAGATTATCCTCAGTACTTACCTGATGTTCACGCGGATTATCCTTTAGCACCCGTCAATGATTTCCCACCTAAGGGAAAACAACGTAAATTACTACTAACGCTGAATCCGAAAAGAAACTATGTTGTACATTTTCGATTGCTAAAATTTTATCTTGCTCAAGGTTTAAAACTTTTAAAAGTACACAGATTTCTATGGTTTTCTCAATCGAAGTGGCTTAAGCCCTACATAGATCTAAACACTGAGAAACGCAAAGATGCAACAACCGATTTCGAGAAAGATTTTTACAAACTTCTTATCAACAGCGTGTTTGGGAAACCCATGGAAAATGTGAGAAAGTATACCGATATAAAACTTGTTTTTGATGAAAGAAAAGCTGAAAAACTCATTGCAATGCCGCAATTTAAATCTATAACAATCTTGCTATTTTAAATCTTGCTAAGTCAGGAATGTACAAATCTCATTATGAAGTGATGAAACCTAAATATGAAGATAATCTTACTGTTGTTTACACCGACACGGATTCGTTAGTCTATAAAATGGTTTATGAAAATTTCTACAAGGATATGCTTGATCTCATAGACAATTTTGACACATCGAACTATCCTGTAAATAATCAATATAATATCCCTTTAAGAAACGAGAAAGTACCCGGTAAAATTAAGGATGAGATGAAAGGATTAGTTCTTGCAGAATTCATAGGATTACGATCGAAAGTATATGCTATGAATACAGGGGAAAGAAAGAAACAAAGAGGGTTAAGAGTGTGAAGAAAAATGTGAAAAATAAGATTACGTTTGATGATTTTAAGAAGTGCTTGTTTTCTGGTGAACAATTAACGAAAGAGCAACATCAAATTCAATCACGTGAGCATATACTTTCGACTGTAAAGCAAGAAAAATTAGCTTTAGACCCTCATGATGACAAGCGTAAAATTCTTGATTGTAAGATACACACATTGCCATGGGGTCATCGAAGAATTGTAAAAAATGAGGCTGAAATAATTTGTGAAGTATGTAACCCTCATCAACCCTCAACTTCTGGACAGTCATGTTAATTAATTGTAAGTGTCAAATAGTCAGTAAGGTTTGTACATAGTTATTATTATGCTTGTTCAAAGGTTAATAAAGCGCATTCTGTGCGTTTTTTTAAAACGCTTTTTTGATTTTTTTCTATACATTTTGTTATAATATATTTTATTTTTTAAAAATGCCCACTGACCTATTTGGATTTCCGCGATATAAATCGCACGAGCATGAAATATTATCAGATTCACCTTCCAACATCAATGAAAACCAGCTGACAGTATTAGACCAAAGTATCAAAATAATAAAGGGTGAAATCAACGCACTACGAAATACTTTATCTTCAAATATTGAAACTGAAATCACAGAAGAATAGATTTACTTCAAAAACTTGATAATGAGTTGAAAAGTGTTAATCTTATGTATTCACAGCTAGTAAATAATGATTTTGCCGAAGTTCAAAATATTATAACAATTCAAAATGAAGTACAATTCATAAAGAATCAATTCATTACAAATACTGCAGCACCAGATCTAGTCGATAATTTGAATAAAAAGCTTACGGAGTTGCAAAATACGTTTAATGATCTTCAAACAGCTGTGAATGTATTAGAAAACTCTCTTTAAAATAATCCCTCTCAAGAAGATCTTCAAAAGATGCAAGAAGTTATTTCGATTCCACAAAATGAACTTAAAGCTATTACCAATGAAACGAATAAACTGCGCGATGATCTAACCGACCTACCTGTTTATAGTGATGTATCGGAAATTAGTAGAAAGCTTGGTGAGTTTGAAGCAATAATTAATAATATATCGGAACTCACGAATATTCAAATTGAACTAAAGAATCTACAGACTGTTGTCAATAACATTCCTACTGAGGTAAGTAGTCCACAGGAAGCACTTGCAAAACTAAATAAGAAATTAGAGAGTTTTAATCTTCCTACAGATTTAATTAATCTTCAGCATATTGTAAGCACCGTTCAAAGTGATTTAATTGCAATTCAAAAGAACACACCGAATCAATCTGATATCGAGAGTATACGTAAGATTTTAAGTGAATTAGCTACAAATCAAAATCAAAATGAAATAAAATCAAAATTAACTGCCCTCCAAGAAACTATTAACACAGTTCCAACTTCGAAAGAAGTAGGAATAATTAAAAAACGATAACTAACATTCAAACTGTAGTCGATACAACCGAGAACCTCCCTGAAGTAATAGACAATATTAAGATTCAATTACAAAACCTTCAAACTAGTATAAGATTCCTTCCGACATTAGAAGATCTTTCTGGTATACAAGAAGTGTTAACTAATGTTCAAAATGAAGTTAAAGGAGCAATTCAAGAACATTCAAAATTAATTTCTGTTCATGGGGTTAATGAAATAGTTAGCGGGTTAAAGAATATGTTGAAAAGTTTAGAGGATACAGCCGTGACGCATAACACATTAATCGGAAATATTCAGAAACAAATCGGTGATCTAGAAACGAAATATACTTCTGTGAGTAATTCTCTTAATAACATTTCTAAAAAAATATGCTGATATTAATGACCTTCGTAACGTAGAAGCATCAATAGCTCTAATGCCTACAGTGACTCAACTTTGGGAAGTACAAGATAGTATTAAAAATTTCATATCGATAACTGACTTTAATAGCAATAACGATGAAATAAAGAATGAAATTATCGCAAAACTGAAAGACTTAGAAGATAAATTGAAAAGCGCATACGCTAAAACTAATGAATTGTTAACATCAATACGCAACTTACATAGTGTTCAATTCTTTTCAATTAATTCAATACCTAATAAAGAACGAGATTTCACGCGTGGCAATGTTAGCGACAACGTGTATTTATTTAATATGAATACTCCATATTTTGAAATTCCTTTTTGGGTAAGCTAAAAATTATTCGTTTTCATTGGTTTAAGAATAATAATAATGAATTTCCTATTGTCCATATATATTCAGCAAGTGGTGGACGAAAATATGGCAATTTATCACTAGGAATACATGAGGGTAGTAGAGTTCCAGATCCTCCATCTGAAGACGAAATTTTACTTCATGAGGTCGATGTCGTAGAAGGCGATATACCTGTAGTTCGATCTGATAAATTTTCAACAGGGGAATATCCAATAAGTATTGATTTGATCTTTATTGCTCAATTGATTTCTCGATCTTTAAATTAGTTCTTAATTAATTTTCCATAGAATGAATAGTAGATTAGCCATTGTTGAGGAACTACACAAGCCCGCAAGACGGAATTATAGGCGAATACCTGTTGTAACCAAGGGAATACACGATTTATGGCAAGCAGATTTGGTTGAAATGAACTCAGGAAACTTGAAAGGTTAAGCTAAATTAAATAGAGGGTATTATTATCTTCTAACTATTATTGACACTTTTAGTAAGTATGCATGGGCTGTACCAGTTAAAAATAAAGCGGGGAAAGAAGTTACACGAACGTTTAATTCAATACTTGAAGCAACTGAACAAGCACCAAAGTATTTGTAAACAGATCGCGGTAGCGAGTTTTATAATAAAGAGTTTACTAAATTAATGAAGCAAAAAAGTGTTACGCATTACTCTTCATAAAGCGATAAAAAAGCTAGTATTGTTGAAAGATATAATAAAACATTACGTAATTTGATGTGGAAGCAATTCACACTGCAAGGTAATTACAAATGGTACAATATATTACAAGCACTAATGAAGAAATATAACGAAAAAAACATAGCACGGTAAAAATGAAACCTATTGACGTTGTGAAGAAAGAAAACGAACAAAAATTAATATCAAAAATTTATAGCAAAAAGTTTTTAGCATCATCAAAGGCGAAATATAGCGTGGGAGATTATGTTCGAATTAGCAAGTTTAAAAAAAAGTTTGAAAGAGGTTTTACTCGCAATTTAAGCACTGAAATATTTCAAATTGCTACTGTTTTTAAGACTGATCCGCCTACATATCATTTAAAAGACGAGCGCAATGAGATTATTAAGGGCCGGTTTTATGAGCAAGAACTAATGAAGACCAAACACCCTCACGTATACTTAATTGAAAAGGTTTTACGTAAAACTAAAAATAAAGCATTAGTTAAGTGGTTAGGTTTATCTTCGAATGATAATTCTTGGATCGATCTCAAAGCTATAATATAGTTAATCAATCATAAAAGTGGAGTGTTAAGCAACGACTTCCGCTAGCTAATGATTATGGTAAGTTGAACGGTGAATTACTTCCGAATAACATTCGTTGCTTAATAATAGGCTCATCAGGTTGCGGGAAAACTACACTACTTATTGATAATTTTATTCTAGCTCCGAATTGGCTTTATTGGAATGGTAGACACTTATACGCATTCTCTAAAAGTTTAGAGCAACCTAAGTATCAACAACTGCGGCATATTTATGATGAAATACGAGAAAGATTCCACTATCAGTTGGCTACGTTTAAACCTTCTGTTATCAAGTTGGAAGATTGCGAGCAACGGTCTGTTATTATATTCGATGATTACATATTAGAAGATCAGAATGAGGTACGGAATTACTTCACACAGGATAGACATAAAGGAATGGATTGTTTTTACTTAGCACAAACATACAGTAAAGTTCCGAAACAACTTATTAGAGATAATGCAAATTTTGTATATGTATTTCGTCAAGATAACAGAATTTTTAAGGCATATTTATAATGAGTTTGTTGTTGGTGATATGTCATTTAATAAATTTAAATATATTTGTTCTATTGCATGGAAGGAACCATATGGTCTTATAACAATCGATATGACGAGAAAGTCAAACAATGGAAAGATCGAAACAAAATCGATCATTTCTTTACAATCGAGTGATCGTTTTAAATCATTTACGTTTAACGTTTTCAGTTGATGTACGTAAGTTACTTTTTCAAAGCGTAAATAATATAGTCTTTTTTCATATAACGTCAAAACGAAAATTAAATAATATTGAATTACAAAATATCTTGGCGAAGCGTTTTAAAGAATGGAAAGAGAGTCACCGTGGCTATTATGAAAAGCAAAAACGTCAAGAGAAACCATTGATTGAGGCGATTGAAAGCTTGGAAAAAGAAATTAAAGGAGTAACCGATGATAACAGAAATCTAAATACGAAACTTATACCTGTAGCACAACAGAATATTAATAATTATCCACCAACACCATCAGAAACCTCATTTGAGAAACGGTTATTTGTTTCACCTAAGGCATTGCCAGAGACTAAAGAAACGAAAGATGATGAAGAAGAGAAAGAAATTCAGCTAGGTCTACTAGCGAGTCGATGTTTAAGTACTAATAGGTTAGATAAAGATGATGTGTTTGGATTATACTCTATTGATATAGTCGGAGTAGTGCAGTGGAAAATTGGAAGTTATAATGTTCTCTTTGATAATGATGATTTAATTGTTTATAGTCAGAGTAAAATCGCACAAGATTCATCAACCCCGTTCTATTAAAAATGTAAAGGAACAGAAAGTTTATGGGAGCTAATTACTCGTAAACAACCAGTAGGTTTTACTAATGAAGATTATGAAACTTACAAGAAAGTTTTAAAGATGACGAATGCTTTATATCAGAATCATGATCCACCGCAGAATAGAGTAAAATCAAGCTCAAGCGATAAGTACAAACATTAATTAAACCTATTTGGCTTGAACTGAAAACTAAATGTGAAGGTTTGAAGGAAAAGAAGCAAGGAAAGGGGATTAAGCGCTACACAAATATGCCACAACATTTTTTTTGGATGGATGATGTTAGAAAGTTAGTAGATACAATATTAGTTATAGCAGGTGTAGAAGCAGCTGGGAATAAGAATTTTTATAATGAGAAAGTGGGTATTATGGAAATGATTTCATCTCGATTATCCAATTTTATCGTTTCGAATCCAAAAAGTTTAGGTTACCTCATAAAAATCCTCCATATTCTGCTACCAAAATTTTGGCATACTATTGAAGGTAAAGGTTTAGTGAACAATATTATTAATAAATTTCCCTTTGAACTTCATCTTGCAGGCTACGAGTTCTGTTGTCCTGGTACACGTTTAGATGAAAGATTAGCGAAAGGCGATCGGGATATAAATAGGCTAGATCAAGCATGTCGAGAGCATGATATTGCGTATAAGAACTTTAAAGATCTACCAGATAGACATAGAGCAGAACAATACTTAGAGTTTAAAGCTTTTGCTAGAGTTATTAGCAAAGATTCTGCTTTAAGTGAAACATTGGCTTCATTGGGAGTAGCAATGGCAATGAACACAAAACGGAAAATGGAGTGGGGTTTATAGATTGCTGCATTAAACTCATAGAAGCTTGAGCCGTAATTGTTGAATAAATTCAAAATAATGAATATAATATAGTCTTTTTATACAATGAAAGCAAAAGGTGTAAAATTTCAAATTCCAGCACAAGAATTAAAGTCATTAAATTTTAGCAATATCTTAAATAAAACACAACTTGCGAAGAAGCAAAAATGCTTAAAAAAGGGTCATAATATGGCTCTAACATTAAGTTTAGCGCAGTTAAAGAAACTACGTAATCAACCGAAAACAGTTTTTTTTTCATTTTTACAATTCCAGCGATACTTGCCGCATTGGGAGCGGTTGGTAGTCTTGCGGGTGGTTCAGTAGCTATAGCTAAGACAGTAATTGATGTGAAGAAAAATAAACAGGAACTAGCAGAACAAAAGCGTCGTAATGAAGTTATGGAATCATCAATTCTGACTAAAGGTGAAGGACTTACACAAAGAAAGAAAAAGCTTCTGAAGGACTTAAATAGAGTAAAAAAGCGCTCACCAATTATGATCTCGAACGTATAGCTAAAGAATTGAATATTAAACACTTTAAAGGTGTTTACATGTCGGATAATCTTCCTTCTACTCCTTCGTTAAGACAAGAATGCGCAGTTATTAACTTAGATCGATCAATTAATACAGGAACTCACTGGATTTGTTATTGGTATGAAAATAATAAAGCTTGCATATTCGATTCATTTGGTGGAGTACCTCCCAAGTCTTTGATTGAGTATTTAAATCCTAATAACACTATCATTGAATATAAAAGTGATCGAATACAGCATTTTGACGATGTGATTTGTGGTCATTTATATATTAAACTATTAAAATTCTTATCTGATGGAAACAATTTTCATCAAGCTATTGAAAGATTGAAACTTGATTACTTAATGAATCATGCATAAAAATAGTATATTACATAGTCTTTTATTAAAAAATGATTGTGTTGCACTTATCGGGGACTACACCAAAGCTTCGGCTAAATCTTCATAATGAAATTGATCATCAAAATTACAATTTGAAAATTGCACTGATTGGATTTTACAGCATGTACTTAATACCAAATGTAACACAAAGTAGCAATACTTACTTCCATAAAGGAGAGACGTATAATATACCACCGGGTCAGTATAATGCATCAACATTGGAAACAACACTACCGAAAGAAGTGCTTCTAAATGAAAATCATGTAACTTACCATTTGCAGAAAATTTTAATGTGGGAACTGTTGGTAAGTTTTTAGGATTTAAGAATAATAGTGAACTTAAGCCAGAAGAAACTCACATAGGTCAATTTCTTCCAAAGTTCTTAAGTATTGAAACATTTAATATACACTGTAATTTAGCAAGAGGTATGATTATAGCAGATGGGAGTATAAGCACAAGGATACTAATATTATAGCAACATTTAAACCATTAGCAGAATTTTTAGAACCAATTGCTTATGAACCTCAGTACCCATTATTTTTTCCTATACAAGAGAGCCATATACGTTCCATTGAAATAAGTGTTAGTAATGAACCAATTAGTTTTGGTGGCGCAATAACAAGCGTAATTCACATGACTAAAAATGATGATTCTTAAAATGATTTTTTATAGCAGGAATGATAGCGAAAAGAAACAAAGATGAATATAATATAGTCTTTTTTAAAGATGGAATTTATGGAAAGCTATGAGTATGAATCTTTCCCACTGAATCGTCGTACAATTAATAACTTGAATGAAGCAAACAAAGATTTAGAATTTAACATTACTTCCGGTGATGGGTTTGTGCACCCACACTAAGGTGATTTATACATCAAATATGAAGTTATTGGAAGAGATGCTGGAGGAATCCAGGGTCGAATATTAAATTAATTGATAATTTTGTTCCATATTTGTTTTAGCACGTAGAGGTACGCAAACATGGAACTGTTATTGATAGAATAGATTATCCGGGAATTACTTCAACTGCTATTGCCTCATGTCGATTATCAAAGCCAGAGCTCGTATATTAAAAGTCAGGTGGATTAATAACTGATGCAAAACTTCCACGGAAAGAGAATACAGCGTTGTTTCCACTGCGATTGCTCTTTGGTTTCTTTAGTGACTATAAGGAAATTATGTGGAAGAGCAGGCTTCGAATAACATTTAAAAAGAAGTGCAAATAATGATGTTTTATTTTATCGTTGGAAAACAAAGAAAGCAGATGGTACTCTAGATGATGCCACATTAGCTCATCCTTCTAAATTAGTGATTACTTCAATCGAGCTGAGAATGCCAATTGTCGAATACGAGAAAAAATATTCGATGAAATTAAAAGCTGATATACTTCGACATCCTCAAATACCAATTGAATTTCTCACGTATCAAAGTGTTCAACGACATGTTTCTGGTTCTTATTTCGAATTTGATGTAACAACACAGTTTAACTCACTGCAGTTCGTTATGCCTGATTTTGTAATGGTTCTTTTCCAAACTAATCGCGATGATAATACTCAGGAGAAAGATGCTAGTAAGTTTTGTACATGTAAGATTAAGAATATTTATTTAAAAAGTGCTCGTAACGAAATCTTCCCTCGTGAGAATTTAAACCTGGAAATTACGAAAGCAGATTATCTTAAAATGTACGATAGTTACACTGCTTTTAAACGTGTAACACAGAAAAATACTGACATGTTTTATTCCCCAAAGGAGTTTATAGAAAATCGTCCAATGTATGTCATTAATACAAGTAAACGCAAACAAGTTGTTATTAACGAAAGAACCAATATTAAAATTATAATGGATTTTGAAGAAACGGTCCCCGATAACACTTATTGTACAGTAATTCTTATAGCTCAAACTTCGTATATCTACGATGTGAAAAACGAAAAAGTGATAGAACAATTTTAGTGAACATGTTTTCAGGAGAGAAATAAAATGAATGTTATTACTTTGCATGTAAACTGTAATTCGCTCTT
>JAGDQP010049966.1:0-14365 GCA_022664845.1 Lepisma saccharinum | reverse complement strand
GCTAATGAAGTTTTCGAATCATATTCTCCATTGTAAACAGTGCTTCGGAGAAGCAGTCGGTCCTGTAAACACGAATGTTTTAGGCGGCCGGGTGGTCGAGCGGTCTACGGCGGTAGGCTATCGACTCAACGGTCCCGGGTTCGAGTCCCGGCAGGGGCATGGGTGTGGATTTTAACACTTAACAGCTAAAGGCAAATCGTGACGGGCCGAAGTCCAAAGTTACTAAACTGGCCCATATAAAAATAAAGTTTTTTACGAATGTTTTAGTGATACTAGCGCCATCACAACAAATGAACAGTTATATGAAACAAGCTTTACTTCTCAGTGGTTTCGTCCATCAGCAGGAGCTTTGAATATTCAGAGTTAACAGTAAATGCAATGTGAACGCCTCCACAGAAAGGTGCTTATTGATTAAATTTTCAATTTTCAGATTTTAACGGTTTCAGTATGCTCCAATCTTCTACTTTCAAATGCAGTTTGCACGACATCGAAATATTACTTTGTATTGTATCTACAAAATTTTGAACAGAACCAATTCCTTTAAAAAAAATAATCAGAAAATGAAAATATATTTATATTACATTTTGATTTTACTGCCATTTTCCATGTTAACGCTGTATCGCACTTCCTCCCTTTCATAAAATTAGGAAGTAAATATGATTTTCATGAAGAAGCTAAAACTACGCAGTACCGGTAGTTTATATAATTAACAATAACGCAGTATACAAAAGAGTTAAATTGTAGGAACAAATACATATATCATACAATGTAAATTTTACGTTTCTCTTTGTTCGCTTTGCAGGCATGTTTTGATTTTTCTTTCGTTTTGTAGAATGGCCCTGATCCTACTTCGTTTTCCAGACTGGTCTTTGAAATTAGCATAATTCTCTTCAGTATTACAAACAACGTCGCTTTTTGATAGTCATACCTCCTCACTATAACAACAAATCGAAGGCAGTCGTACTCTTGCATTCCAAAAGAGCTGCCAGATAAATTATATTCTCACAACGTCATACAGTGCGTCCAATTCCGAAAAAGCTGGCTAAAAGTAAAAAACTCAAATAAATTACCTCAGAATCTGTACTCAGGGTTTCTAGGGTCGCTGATTATGAATCTGAATTTAGAGTTGCAAAATGTAACCCCTTCATTCCCTATTGACAACCTCTATTCGTGAATCAGCCTGTATTTCATGTTACAATCAAGATGCATATCATTTTCATGATTTTTTGGCTCGCTGATTATGAATCTGAAGTCAGAGTTGCAAAATTCAACATTTTAAGAACATTTTAACATTTTAGCGTATACTTGTAGTGGACACTACAGAGTATATAAACAAAATGCTCTGTTTTGCTTGAGACGCTCTTTAATCTCAGGTCACTATAATGGATTCTTATTTGGCTCTGAAGAAATGATGAGCTCAAAGATGTTTGATATACCATATTACTCCAGTAATAAAGCTAGGGTGCTCCTTTCTGGATTTATCCTACTCATTGTGGGCTACGGCTAGCTTTTCGTACAATATTAACTGGAATACTAATGTTAGAACACTAAAAAGGGTCTTAAAAGCCACAATATAGCGTCTTATATCGCTGATGAAGACAAAAAGAAGGTAAAAGGTTTAAGAGGTTTCAAACAAGATATTTAATACATATATTTCCTTTGACTACAGTTTTTTTTTTTTTTTTTTTTTTTTTTTTTTTTTTTTACAAATTTGCCATAGTGAAGCCATGACAAATACCCATTGAAAGGGTTACGCCCTTTTTCTGGGAAGATGTTTTCTTGGATAACTGGTTGAGGGAATTGGAGTTCGGCTATGAGGTTTTATGTTACCTTTGTTATTCTTTATTTAGTAAAAAACTTTGATCATTACGATTTTACATCATAATCATTCATTTGGAAGACAATAGGGAACTATCAAAAGAGAAAAGAAAAGTAAACTGAGTAAATGATGAATGAATTCATGAAGTGCTTACTCGCCACAATCACAATAGTTTGTGTGTTAGTTTAGACAAATGCGTGTTATCTTCTGTTCCCGGGGCGACACGGGGCAATAATGAGAGACAAGATGAGCTCTGTTAATACTTAATGGATTTTCACCGTGCACGTGATGGAAGTATGAAATCTAGTGGATCTGGGTCGGAGAGAGCAGTGAGCTGTAGGATATCTTCATGATCATCAGGAAGATTTGCGAGAAATATGCTGAGCAGAAGGGAAAGTGGGTTTGTAATTAGCAAATGATATTGTTGGTTGTAAGTTTTACTATGGTCTATAGTGTCTAAAAACAATGGATGATTAGCGTTATAGCGGTTGGTAATGTAGCGTGTATGCAAGATTTCAATATGGAACAGAATATTTGGTAGGGTAACTCTGGCGTACAAGTCTGCTGTTGGGCTTGGTAGTTTAATACGGTATGCTAGTCGAACATTCTGAACTTGAAACATCGTTTTGTTCATCTTCTTGACTAACTCTCACAGTTAGTTGGAGCCAATAGCAAACTATCAACTTCAGTTGACAAGCCTCTCTCTGCTCTCTCTCTCTGTATCAGGCACGCACACACACACTCACATACACAAATATACATACTTATCCCATGTCTTCCAATTTCTCTTCTCTTTAGATTAGATTTGTGAAAAACAATATTGCACGATGCTTCTATCTTTCGCTTTTCATGTAGTCGTTTATTCTAATAATATAATTTTATCTCGCTTTGCTTCACGGGAGGCGCTCCCCAATGCCCCCGCGGGGCTGCGCCCTCTTAGGTGAGGATTGCCCCATTTATTGTAACCTACTCTTGGTCATACTAAATTTCGTTTCTCTTCCTTCATTGGTTTGAAAAATCCATTTTTGGTCGGAAATTTTCGATTAAAAATGGAGACTTTTTTCAAAATGTTGTAATATTTTCCTAAACTACCTTTATGCCAAATTTCGTATTTCTTCCTCTAACGGTGTGCAAAATTACTTTTTGGGTCCGCGATTTTGGATCCAAGATGGCATCTTTAGATTCATTTCGTAATATTTTCTTAACCTACTAGTGATGATGTACCGTCATACCAAATTTCGCTTCATTAGAAAAGCGGTTTAGTTTTTGTATTCTATAAAACAATGGGTTTTGGGGCCGCCATTTTGGATCGAAGATGGCGTTTTTTTTTTTAATTTCGGATTTTCCCCTTTATTTACTAGTTATGATGTACCCTTATGCCAAATTTTGTGATCTAGCTCCAGTAGTTTGGCCTTGGAATTAATTAATAGAAGGTGTTTGATGTTCAGTATTTTGTGGATTGAGAAGCTCTGAATCGGATATATTCATTGAATGATCTGAGTCGTAGTCGGATATAGTACCAGTATGAGATTTCTTATTTGGTGGAGAACTGCCAGAATGACGTTGTAGAGCGTGAACCTGAAGGTGAATGCTGGTTACGGTTCCGCCTTGTTGATGAGGTGCCTGATGAAACATATTTTGGAGTGGCTGAAGATGCTGTTTTAGAAACTACTGTTGGAAGAGTATGCTTTCCTGTTAGCTTTGGCATGATAGCGATGTACGAATGATTGTGGTTGATGAATAATGATCAGTCTTTGACTGCAAAAACAATTTCAAAGTAACCAGCACCCTCCGACAGTGAAAACTGCAATCGATCCTAATGTGACCGTATACCTACTGCTCTCTCTTGTGCGTTTGCTACACAAGGTCATCGGTTGTAAGTTAACAAACCACGGTTATGTTAAGTTGTTTAATGATTTTTTCTTAAATTAAGTATTAGCCATGTTGGCGTCATGGCTAATGCCCAATGAGAGGGTTACGCCCTCTATTGGGGAAGAGTTTTTGGGGTATGATTGTTTATTTTGATTGTTGATGGTCAAAGAGATTCAGATGAACGTTGCCACCTTACCTAGCTTCGAAGGTTACTTTTGTATTTTTATTTGGGTCATGTCGTTCTAGAAGTTATGTGCACGTTCGGGATGATAATGGGGACCGATCTTCCGTCCCTTGAGAGGTACTGTTGGCTGTTTGTGGTTTTATGCGTATGATGGTATGATATAATCAGGTGGTTGCGGATCTATGAACGCTATCAGGTGTGGAACTTCTGGGTGCTTGTCTGGCAGAGTGAAGAGATAGAGACTGAACAAAAGACCTATTAGGCGAGGTACAAAAGCTGTGTGTGGTGTTTTATAGGCTGCGTCATCATGCATGCTGTCGAGAAGAAGCGGATGGTAGGTTTCGTAACGGTTAGTGATAAAGCGGATTCTTAGTGTTTCTAGATGGTATAATATGTTTGGCATCGTGACTCGTTCGTAGAGTTCAGCAACTGGACTAGGGAGTTTGATTCGGTGTGCTATGCGGAATGCATGTCTTTCTAGTATTTTTAGTTTATTGTAAAATTTTGCTTGTGCTGGAATGCAAGCGATGTGGCCATATGTCAGAACTGGGCGGAGAAAGGCTTTGTAGGTGTTAAGTATGGCAGTCGGATTGATGCCCCACGAAGTTCCTGTCATTCATTTTAGTAGGTTTAGACGGTTGTATGCTTTCTTGGTGAGTGTTTTGAGATGTGGATTCCAGGTTAGATGATAATCGGTGAGTCCTAGGTATTTTACTTCGTGGGTAGGTCTGATTGGAGTTTGCTGCACGTGTATAGTTAGGTTATCCGGGTCGCGCCGAACTCTGGTGCGCTGTTTTGGTGGTATAAAGAGAATAGCTTGTGTTTTTGCAGCGTTGATTGTGAGTTGCCACCGATCACACCATTGACTGAATGTGTCTATTGCAGTTTGCATTGTGCGGTTTATTTGTTGTACGGTTTGTGCTGTTGCAAGGAAGGCTGTGTCGTCTGCATATTGGTATAACTGTATGTTATCGGGTATTGGTGGTAGATCTGAGCTGAATAGGACCTAGAGCAGTGGTGAAAGTGCTGAGCCTTGTGGTACTCCAGTGTTCAAGAAGACCGGAAAGGAATTGCTTTGGTTGATATTGATATATGCCAGGCGGTTTGTCAGAAAGTTATATATGTACCGGATATATGCTATTGGTAGTTGAAATTGGAGAAGCTTCCATAGTAGGCCTTGGTACCAGACTTTATCGAACGCTTTCTCCAGATCAAATAGTACATGACATGAAGGTTTGCGGGTGTTGTATTGGTTTGTGATGTGATTGGTGAGTCGTAGTAGTTGGTCCTGGATACTGTATCCTGGTCTGAAACCTGTCTGGTGGTCTGGCAGTAGTTGTCTGTATCTTGCTAAGAGTTGGTGTCAATTGTATTGGTCTATATGATGCTACGGAGTCAGGTGGTTTGTTAGGTTTGAGAAACATTAGTGTTTTTGATGTTTTCCAGTCTGCCGGGATATATCCCGTTCGTAGGATGAAAGTATATATGACTGCGAGTAATATCAGTAAGCTTCGTGGTCCTTCCTTTATGTGTCTGTAGGTTATACTATCGATTCCTGGAGCGGTATTTTTCTTATGTTCTACTGTCTTGATGATATCGTTGCTTGTTATAGGTATAGTAAGTTGTCTGTTTTCATTGATACGATGGTGTTCGTTTGGTTGTAGTCCTGGTGAATTTAGGTTGAATCGTTGGACTGGATGGTTTCTTGCTATGTCTGTTTTGAGTGGTGTGAATATCTTCTGTAGATAGAGTGCAAAGGCGCCAACTTTGTTCTTTTCTGTATGTATTAGTTGGTCATTCTCCAGTAACGGGTATGTTGTTTTTGTGTGCTTGCCTGTAAGAAGATTGAATCTTTTCCAGAACTTGGTTTGATGGTCTGTATCTCGTAGTTGATTGCACGTTTTGATCCATTGACGAAGTTTGTATGCTTTCAGGTAATTATGCACAGTTCCTTGCAGTTGGCGGTGTAATTGTAGTGAAGCTGGATTTCTGGTGTGGATATAATCTCTGTAGTGCTGTCTAGAGCGGCGTATCAAAACAAGGTAATGTGGTGGTAATTTTGGTCGATGTGGCATAGCTATGGTTTTGGGTATATGCTTGTCAGAAGCTGTTTGTATAGTGGTGACGATTTTTTCTACAGTTTGTTACAGTTTGTCTTCGTTTGTGGGTTCCTCTGTATTTGTAGTTGGTTGGTGATGTAGTTTCTGTATTGATTCCAGGCTCCAAGATCATAGCGGATCGTTGATCGTTGTGGTAGTGTGTCTGCTATTGTTTGTAAGCGTCGTTGTATTGTCAGTTTTATTGGCACATGATCGCTTTCAATAGTATCCAGGACTTCGATGTGGCATCGGTTTAGTAAAATCGGCGAGAAAATGGCTATATCTGGTGCTGTTTGTGAGATTGGTCTAGGATGCTTAGGTAGTTGTTGTAAGACACCCGTGGTTTGGGTGTGAATGAAGTTTGTGAATAAGTTTCGTTGCCGATCAGATCTACTGTGTATATTGATGTCAGCCAGTATGATATAGGTTCGGAAATTATTTGAAATATGCTGGAAAAATTCAAGACGTATTTGATGACGAGGCCGTACATAAATTGTGGCAACTGTTATTGAGATATTTTTGAAATATATTGTTGATATAAGATGTTCCGGTTGCTGCAGGTTTGGTATTGTGTGTAGTCTGTGTGGTATTGATGGTCTGTAACCTATGGCGACTCCGCCGTTCGCTCTTAGCATTGGCATGTTGCTTTCCTTGCGTAGAAGATGGTATCCAGGAATTTTGCAAGGTGTTCTGACATTTAGGTGCGTTTCATTTAGGAGAAAAGCGTGTGCTTTTTCTTCAAGAGTGCTTCTAATAGTGGTTTGTGTGTAAGTAGTGACCTAATATTTAGGAACAGTACCACTATGTCTAAATCCATTACGAGGTTGTGCTGGTTGCTGATGTTTCGTTTGGCGGAACTGTGACAAAGTGTACATATGGACCGGAATACGTTGCATGAAACGCCACATGAAAGATTTGTTTAGCTGTTCTTTGTACCTGCTGTATAATATGTGGTCTTTGTGCTGGTTGTAAATTTTGAAGAGTTAGTGTGATGAAGGCCAGAAGTTGCTCTACGGTGACTGGTTGGTTCAATGCTGAATGTTTTTCTGGGATTTCGTCTGTTGCTGTGATTTCTGGTACCCTGAGCGGTACGACGAGTTCTGGTTTGTCTGCTGCTGGCGGTGGTATTGCTTTACATTGGTAGCTCTAAGTCGGATGCTGTTCCTGGCAGGTTACACATTTTGGTGGTAGTTGCATGTTGTTGCATTGCCGGGTTTGATGTGGTCCAGTGCAGAACCCCCATATCGGTTTGTTGGGACATTGTGAAGTATTGTGCGAGCTGTAACTCTGGCATTTCTCGCATCGAATATGTATGGGTGCCTTCGTTCGAGACGGCTCTACCCGGTGACGTTTCTTATATATGAATGCGCCAAGAGTGAGTAGGTCACTAACTGTTTCCTGGGATGGTGTTAGGACACGTACAAGGTATGTTGGCCCGTCCTTGCACTTGATTCGCATGATCTTTGTGAACTCCTATTCTTCTTGCCTTAGTTCTTCCGCTATTTCCTCGTCTGTCCAGGTTGTGTCTACACCGCATATAACTACAGATAGTTGTGGTGATTTACGTGGTGGTTCTGGTTGCTTAGTTCTCTGAGAGGCAAGCTTTACCAAGGTTGCAGATTTTCCGAATATCTCTAGACTGTGTTTATTTGTGATGTTAGTTGCAAAATTTGATCAGATGTTTTTATTATCATACCGTTTCTAGTTGGGATGATTTGTTCTATAGATTTTCGCTAGGCATATTTACAGAGCTGCAGTAGTATTTGTTTCGGGTTTTGGAATTTAAGGTCGTAATTGCTTAACAAAAATGAGAATGTTTGCTGAGAATTTCAGGCTGAGTCGTCAATAGTCAGTTGTTCAGAATTGTCACTATCGCTGTTCGCTTGGAGGTGTTGCTTCTTTTAATGATTTTTCAGCCTTTTCTTATAGAATATGAAAGGATATTTTTTTACATGCTGTAGTTACTATTTCTTATAGAAAAAGATAGTTTAAACATGTCTGTAATTAATTTATGTTTAATACAGGTATAATATATGTTAAATAACATTTAAATATATAAAAATAATAATTATAAGAAGGATCTAACATTTTAAAAGGCTACCTATGTTTCACTTTTAACTGCGCACCATCTAGCGGGCATTTTTACAAGCTTCATCCAGCTTTACTATATTTCTCGTTTTTGTATGAATAAAATCAAATATGTTTATGTGTCGCAGTCTACAGAAGTATAAGTCACTTAATTTGGTTTGTTATTGGAAAATAAATTTTCATAGGTCTTGCTTTCATAGTCAAGAAAAAAAATAGAGTGTAAAATAATTAGAAAAGTTCAACGCACGGTTGCAAGACTCATACAGGGAATTTCATCGTTCAGGGTTGGAAACGAAGTGAATGTGAGAGCACAATCGATTTGGTTAACTCGAACGATTTTCTCGCTCAGCGCTGGAAATGAAGTGAATGTGACAGTATAATCGATTTGGTTAACATCGAGTGGGCACTCATCTTGAGTAAAGCTGACGATTAACTAAACAAGTGAGATCTTCTGAACTTTATAGAAGTTCATTACGATTTCTTCCTATAAGAATAAGGGCTGATTTTCATGAAAGCTTGCCTTACTTGACTGAATGGTCAATTGAAACACGCGTTAATAAATATAAGAATGATTTTCATAAAGCTTGCGTTGTTTACGACTGGAATGAATAACCAATTGATGATTTGGGTGAATAGTTATTTGAAACACATGTTAATAACTTCAAGGAATAATTTTCATAAAATCTTGCGTTGCTTATGATTTCACTGAATAATCAATTGAATAAGCATTTTCATTGCTGAGGGTTGGAAAGAAGTGAATTTCCCAGTACAATCTATTCACTTAACTTTGAGTGGCCCTCAACTTTATTGAAAGCGCTTTCACACATGCTCACCTGTAATCGGGGAGGATGTAACTCCTTTCCATTTAATGTTTCCCCCATAATGGGTACAATCAATTTATTTATATTCATTTTTTATAATTTAATTATCTTTTGTACAAGAAGATTCTTTACTGTACAGAAAACATATCGATGTTTATTACAGGAAATTGTAGTAAAAACATAAGTAAGATAACTTCAGTAATGTGAAGGGAAGTTAGTGTTTCTTTTCATCTTTTAAGAACATTTTCAGGCGATAAGTAGAATTATAGCAGAGTTGATGAATGAAAAATATTCATCCGCTGGCTTCACACTTGAAATATGGGAGCAGAAATTGACATCTAACCTGTTTTCAAAAGTTGTGAACTCTTTGATGGTATATTTAATTAAAGAGAACATTTAGCATAAAATGTATAGTGTTACCACGAGAGGAGACAGCTTTTAATCTTCTCTTACTTTCCAATTTCGCTCACAGAATAGCCAATTGAAACACGTGTATAAGTCTGAACTGTGTTTCCTTGTAGGAAACTCGCTGGAGATGACAGGAAGTCACGTCGAGTAATGTTTCGTACCTTCTAATTGGAGAAAGTATGTGACCTTAGTATGAGTTGTAGAAATTTGAATCATATAACAAAGAAAATCAATGTAGAAATTCTAGTATTGAACAGTGTTTCGTTGTAGAAAAGTGCCTGAAGATGATAGAAAGTCCCCTCGACTTGTGTTACCTATATTCTAATTGTTGTGAGTGGTAAAAGATTGAATCATATATCATACCTAAGGATCACTTTTCCATGGTCACTAATTTAAGATAATGTAGGAAAAAATTGCGTTGTCACACGTTGGACCCGCTTGGAATTCGACTAGAAAATATAGATACGATAGTGAACCTGTCTTACCTAAGGTCCACGTTTCCATTGTCACTAATTTAAGATAATCTAGGAAAAATGAGGAAATTCAAAAGTAATTATTAATAATAAATAAATAAATATGATGTTACAAACATATTAGCATCAACATCATCACCACTTGGAGAGTGAAGGAAGTTCTAAATTATTTATCTTGAAGCTCACCTACATTTAAGAAATAAACTTACTCTACCTTGGTAAAATTTTAACACATGAAATGTATATGTTAGATTATTACATCAATTTAAAATGGAAGACATTTGATTTCTGTATATTTTTTTCATATATTATATTTTTCACCTATGTGTTAACATATATTATAATTCACACTAGATGTCAGTAGTGATGAAAGCTGGGACTTAATGTAGAAAAATCCTGTGGTGTGTGTCTGAATGCAGAAAGCGCTCGAAGCTGAGGAAAGTGCTCTGGTAATCTGGGTGCTGGAGGCCTGAATAATAATATGTCGTAAGCTAAGTTATTATGAGACGTACATGGTTAATATTATGACTTAAATTTGACGGAAGCAGTTGAATAATTTATGAAAATATGCAAGAGTAATTATTAATCATAAATACGAGATAAGAAAAACACTTTACCACCACCTGGAGACTGCCTAAGTTCGCTTACATTTTTTTTTGTCTGCAAGGTCTTCGGCATCTAAGAAATGAAGTGACTGTAAATTTACTAGAATTTTAACAGAAGTAATTTAAATATCCCATTAGTATAATAATTTAAATGAAAGTAATGATTTATCTACACTTTCGTATATTTGAAATGCTTTGATCTTTACTCAGTTGTTTGATAGAATGCGTACTAGATGGCAGAAGCGGAAAAAATGATTACGTAGACACCGTGTTTCTTTAAAAGTGAGAAGATAATGAAATCAGGAATAATACATAATAGAAATGTATTAAGTTTATTTACGTTAACTTCCTAACTTTAATTATTCTAATAATTTCGAATAGAAAGTTAAGGTAGATAGTAGCTCATGCTGAACTTCTTCTTAAATGAAGTTTGGTCATGACTTAAACTCGTTATGTGAGTATAAAATTTATGAAAATCAAAGACAAATAAAGATTAATTGAAACCTCTTAGCCTATCCAACCAGCTCATTCGTACCCTACAATCCTTCAATACCACTTCCCTAAAGCGATTGCGTAACCCTTGGGAGGGGCTATTTACACCGGTGACTAGCAAGACGCCAAAAAAGAAGTTATGTGGGTGTGAAAAATTGAAGTCATTTCTATACTTTTAATGTATTCAATTCGAATAACCTTCATACCTTCATTTCGAATAACTGTGTGTGAGAATGGAGCTAATCAATACTATTTTTCTCTTTTTACTCACAAGTAATACAAGCTAGCCAGAGTCTTATTTACAGTTAAGTAGTAATGTATTTGTGTGGGGATTGTCTTCAAATTCAATGAAATAATCTTGAAAATGAATATGATAGAATATTTCGGAGGAATAAAGTCGTTTCGAAAATACAGCGAAAAGCATTACATCGATTGAATATCATCGAATGGAATAAGACAGAAATTCTAATATCATTGAAGGTGTAATAGAAGATTAACATTAATTTATGATCGACTACATTGCAAGTATGTTCAAATGCTAATATCAGCAAGCACTCCACAGCTCAATGCCGTAACTAAGGTGTAGACAGAGGTAATGATAGGGGGCCGGAGGGGGCAAGAAATGAAGGTACGCACTGGATATTGTACAAATTTTTGCATCTTTGAAGGGGGAACGTGAGAAATTCAATTGTCTGACTCCCTTTTTGGGAAATTACAAGAGAAGGTCCTGCTAGTGTGTAGCCTTTTCTATGGTTATCTAGTATTATAACTCTTGTGTGAATATTTATATAGATTTTTTTACACTTTTCCCTGAAACCACTATCTACTGAATGGAATTGCACAAATCAGAACAAAACCAAATGAAATAAGAATGTTTGGAAATGTATGGAAAAGAATAGCACTTGAAAAAGGAATGCATTGACTACACTGCAAGTATGTTCAAATACTAATACTCGTATCACTATACACTCTAGAGTTAATACCGTAATTAAGCCGTAGAAAGAGGCACCGATACTGGGCTGGAGCGGGCACGAAATAATGGTACGTACGGGATATTGTACACATTTTGGTACCTTTGAAGGTGGAACGTGAGAAATTGACCTGTCTGTTTCCCCTTTTATGAAATTACAAGAGGAGGTCCTAGTAGTGAGGTTGCTTAGTATTATAACTCCTGCGTTAATATTCATATACATTTTTACACGTTTCTCTGAAACCTCTCCGCACTGCATCAAAATATGATCACTACTATTTTAAGGAGAATAAATGAAAGGAATATACCTTCTGACGAAACCATTTCACTTTAAAATGTAAGTAGTCAAACATATTGTTCAGACTAGGAGTGTTCAGAAATTCGTAACATTTTGGAATTGATTGCTTAGTTACTACACCAGTAAAATGTGAATAGTAAACATTTTAAGGATAAAAACTGAAAGGAGGAGAATATCACGAACTGAGCAATAAAAGAAAGCAACGTACGGTACCTGACTCGCCTATCCACACGTAGTTGGAATAACTTCCATGATAAAAGAAGTTTCCTTTCTTGAAATTAGGTGGTTTCAATGCTTATTTCATGTGCAACTAAGTTAGAGAAGTCATGGAATTTATAATTCTCAGCTTCCACCCTACTATGAATGATGAGAAATTTCTAACATGCTCTCCTTCTTACGTAGACTCTCAATAGTAAATTGAACTTAGTGCAACTTTTAAATGTCGACTCTCAATACTAAAGTGAACTTAGTGCATTTTTTAAATGTAAAATCTATAAGTATGCAGCAACTGTTATATTGCAAGTATGTAAACTTACTAAAAGTTAATAATTATAAACTTCCTAGTTCCCGTGTGGAAATTTCCTAGAAAGCCTTACAAATTATGTTGATAGTAAACTTCTAGCAATTCTTAAATTTAAGTATGCAAGTTCGCGCAAACTATAAAATTAAAACTCTGTAAATTTGCCACAAGCTTGCAACAAAGTTAATACTCGACATGTGATAATTTTGCTAGAAATCTTATAATGGAATTGACTTTGGACTTGAGAATATCCTCTTTTTAAGACGGTTCGTTAATAAATGCTCTCTTTTGTTTGCTTTGTACACTTTGGAATTTTTAAGTTGTAATCAGTTAATTACTTCACGTACTTTGACTGATTTTAAATACTATATTGTAAACGTTTTTGAACGCCATAGTCATGGTGCGGCTGTCCGTAATAAGCCACGAATAATGAGAAATAAATGTTCAGATACGATAAAATAATTAAGAACATAAAAATATTTGTATTGTTTGTTTTAAAAGGTGGTACTAGTTGCAGTGAAGGTTATCTCGCCCTATTTTAGGTTATACGACTTATTCTATTCGAGATATTTCATACAAGCACTTTAATAATCATCTATGGATGACTAGTAACTCAAATTGAGTTACCAACAGTTACATTTCATAATGAATTACGTAAATGTGTATTACGTAAACATGTACGAAGTACATTAAAATATGACACCAAGTGGAGGAATACTAAATTGTGTCACTTATTGTTATCAATAACATTTTTCATAGAAAAAATGTGGATATAGTGTCGTTCGGCGAAGACTGGTTAGCTAATCAAATTGTTATTTTGAAGGTGATGGTGTGCCTTTTCGAAAATTTTCACGAGGAATGAGATGTTTCTGGGACTTGTAAAGATAAGATTAGCGTTAAAAGTAGTGATAAGCTATTGGTTGTGAACTGGGTACTATATTCTTACGGAACTATACATAATAAAAACTATAAGAATTCAAAAGAGTTTTGAATAAAGTAATAACAAATCTATGTTTGAAGCACCACCAACTACAGAACTGCACCCGCTTGCTAGATGATTATTTTTATTACACGTGATACGCAACATGTTTAACATTCAGTGTATGTCCCCCTGCGCCTTCAACGCAGAAGCATAAATTCTCTCATGTACCTTTTTGCTCCTTCATTTTAATTTTCTCACTTACATCATTGTAAACTTTCGTTTAACAAATTACCGTTTTCTATACTTCACTTAATTTATGAAATCGGGTACGAGCACGAATAAAACGTTTTGAACACCATTATTAGCGTGTAGCCTACTTGGTAGCGCGCTCGACTTCCGTGTGAGCAGTCCCAGGTTCGATTTCCGGTGGAGACTAAAAAAATTCAGTGTTGACCGAGCATCGTAAGGACATTTGAGCAGCTGCTGTGAATAAGACAGTGATGATCACATTGAGAGCTTTCGCTCTCCTCTCCTAACCTTTCTGCTCAGCGTGGTAGTAGTAGACGAACTCCTCCCTTTGGGGAGGGACCTCATCTACTAGTGGATGGAATATGGCTGTGATTTATTTATTTTAAAGTGCAAATGACTGATTTCCGTGTTTGAGTTTTTTATATCTTTTAAAGCTATTCTTCTGATAGAATTATATCCCAATTCGTATCTGAACATTTATTTCTCATTATTCGTGGCTTATTACGGACAGCCGCACCATGACTATGGCGTTCAAAAACGTTTAC